>OU015491.1:136623809-136696309 GCA_907164885.2 Dolomedes plantarius | reverse complement strand
AATTTTCTGCTTAACACTCATTAAAGTAGTTAGTCGTCTTGGTTTATTAAGATTTTCTAGAGGGCACGGTGAAACATTTGTTACATGCTTACGTATTCATTCAAATTACTTTCAGTCATACTATAAGATGTTATAATGTCAAAAATGGACAAAGGCTTAAAGCTAGGCTTAAAGCTTACTTAAAGCTAGGTTGCTGACGAACTAAGAAAATGTCACAACTGCCCTTTGTCTCTTTTTATCTAAAAAGGTTGATAATGTCAGATATTTTTCATTGAATTTTTGTACACCTAAATGTACATCCATCTGACATTGGTGTATATTTGTCTCGTATGATAAAGCACCAAGTTTGCCTCTCTTTGGAAAAATTAATTTTTTTACTTTTCCCAGCAAGAGAAAATATGAATAAAAGATATTTAAACTGAGACCAGTAAGTTATTTATAGATAATTTTATTTGACGTATCAAAAATATCGGCATTATTATATATTATTTTCATGTATTATTAAGAAAAACCCGCAAGTGAGAATGTATGAACACCGAATTTCCAGTATCAAAGTTATAAAATTAGAATATATGTATATATGTATCAGAAAAAGATCTATTTCAATTCAAAACTCCTTTTACAAAGATTATAAAAATATTAGCTATTTAAATATTTCCCCTTTTGAATAAATTTTCTTATAGAAACTTTCCTTCGAACGTAATTTCCTTTTTGCATTTTGTAAGACGAATCTCGGTCGAGACTTTTCAAAAGAGTTCCACGAATCATAAAGTAAACATCTGGAGTAGAATTCTGGAGAGCTAATTTTCTGGTGTTTTCTTATGTTCAAAACATTTTTTTCTTTTCACGTTTATGTATCTAATCTTGACTTTCATTACAAAATTCTTATGGTATCTTTTGAATACGTGTGGGAGAAGAAATAATCCATAAAAGAGGGTATAATTATGCAGTATGCGACCATTAATATTTATCAGATAACAGAGCTTTATGCAGATTTTACTTTCTTCCAATTACTATGAAATAAAATGAAATAATCCAAAATTAAAATTTAAAGTTTCATTTCAAAAGGCTTTTACAAACTTTAAATTTTAATATTTTATGACATCAATTTTAAATGCAATAAGTCCCTTTTCTATTTTTATTATTATTTCTACAATCTTATGCCTATGTACTTCGTTCAAAATCCTAAAGAATTAATATGGAAAGATTTGAGTATTACTTGAGCTGTTAAATATCTACATATTTAAATAATTAACAAAGCAAAATGAAACATGATTTACATTTCAATAATGATATTTTTATTAAATCTTTTGAAACTACAAAAGTTGAGGAAAACGGGATTAAATAATGCAACGTAAACATTCCCTCCCTAAAATTATTTTCTTTTCTCTTCTTAACTGTTAGCAAGAAGTAACGCTACATATTAAATATTTATTTGTAAGGAATATATTACAAAAAATCTATTTCCAGTAGTTGCAGCTATAGTAGCAGCTGAAAGTTAAAGTCCAGTGATGGTCCGCTAAGTAGGATATCACAATCATTCGTGGTGCGCCGTCCATATTCTGCAGTAGTTTGTGTATCCACTAAAAACTTTTAAAAAGTAAAAAAACGCCAAGCTACAAAACAAAAGTTATGACTGAAAAATTTTGTGATATCAAATACCCAAGATTATTAAGTTCTGGTACTTAATTTCCTAATCACGAATTTTTCACATCTAAGTGAAGTGTTTAAACTTGACTTGTTGATAGAAATCCTTCTTCCCTAGACCAAACTCATCATAACCTGTTTCTGAAAATTTAAGTTTTAAATATTTATACATGCCAGGCTTGTCGGCCGGCTTTTCGTATTTGGAATAAATAAATTTTGTCTGTTGAAACGTCGAAAGTATGTTATTTAGTTGTATAAATTATTCATTTTAGTTATTTATGCGAAATATGTGTTATATTATTATATTATATATTATTATTATATGTGTTATATTATATTGTATATATTTGTGCAAAATATGTGTTATTTGGTTACTTTTAAAATGAATGTAGCAGCAATTTTAAGATGGTCACGAATTATTCTATAAATTTAAAATTTCTTTTCACGTTACATTTGGGCAACGTAACTCCAAAGCATGGTATTCATATTTTTTGTTTTTTAATGCAAAAATTTTGCTTTGGGGATTGACAATATTATTTATTATTTTTCTTTCTAGCTAACGGTTTGTTTCGTTTGACATCATGCATTAACTTCAAATAGAAGACTGATTAAAATGACTAATATCCCATAAAAAAATCTGTTAAGAACTGTAATTGAGTCCCAGTGCTTAATAAAATTGGATATAACACCATTTGTGCTCGTACCTTTTGTAGGAATGATGCTATAAACATACTGTCTAACAGAGTACCGAAGTGCGCAGTTAAAATCTGAAATTAATGTTTTAAATTCACATTTATTTTTTTTTTTTTGCTTTCTGTTATTTTAATGCTTTTATTTTTAAGACGACCGCCAAGCCTGGTATGTATAAATATTTAAAACTTAAATTTTCAGAAACAGGTTATGATGAGTTTGGTCTAGGGAAGAAGGGTTTCTATTAACAAGTCAATCTTAACCACTTCACTTAGATGTGAAAAATTCGTGATTAAGAAATTAAGTACCAGAACTTAATAAGCTTGGATATTTGATATCACAGCATTTTTCAGTCATAACTTTTGTTTTGAAGCTTGACTTTTTTTACTTTTTAAAAGTTTTTTAGTGGATATCAGCTATTTTTTTGAAATAGGCAAATAACCATTCCCAAACTGGGCTTTTGTAGGCAAACAATTGCCTAATACCTGGAATCTCATCATGAGTTACAAATGTGTCACTTTGATAACTTAATTGGAGTACTTTTTGTTTTTTCGAATCTCTGTAATAGGCCTGGTTGTTTTTTCGTTTTAATTGTAATTTGGATGGCATTTTCCTATTCTAGTCAATCTTTATAAACACATTGGGAAATATTGAAATAAACACTATATATATATATCACTAGCTGTTTGCCCGGGTATGTATTTATTACACAGGAAAAGGAATTTTTTTATTACACAGGACTCAATTTTTTTTTATTACTCTATTTTTTTATTACACAGGAAAAGGAATGAATTCTTCATATAGTGTAAAATTTAAGTAATTTAATTTACAGGTATTTAAAAGTAAATACAGTATACAAATGATAAAGTAGAATTACAAATTCATTCTATTATTAATTTAATTCAAAACTTGATTATAAACAACATTTTTAATTTCCTATATTCCCCTTAGTGACTCCGAAACTATGGATTCGACACTACAATCGGTCATTTTGGACATTTTATATTCACCCTTTCTTCCCCCGCCTCCCCCCTCAATACCGAGGAGGGCTGAACTCTCCCGTAATAGGCATCGGAATTGTCCCTATTCATCTCAGCGACCCCCAAAACTACGGATTCGACACTACTCTCGGTCATTTTGGACATTTTATATTCACCCTTTCTTCCCCCCCCCCCCCTTCTCCACCAATGCTGAGAGGGGCTGAACTCTCACTTAAACGGCATCGGGAGAGTCCCTATTCATCTCAGCGACCCCGAAAACTTTGTGTTCGAAACAATTCTCGATCATTTTGGACATTTTATAATCACCCCTTCTTCCCCTCCCTCGTCTCTCCTCAATGCTAATGTGTGTGTGTGTGGGGGGGGTGATCTTGCCCTTAAGCGGCGTCGGAAGTGTCATTATTAATCTCAGCGACCCCGAAAACCATGGATTCGACACTAATATTAGTCGTTTTCGATTATATTTATACGTGCCCCCTGCCCCCCCCCCAGGGGTGCTATGTGTCATAGGGATATGAGTCATAGGGATATGTCACACTAGGGGTGTCTTACACCCACCAGTGTTTCCCGTGGGATTGAGAACAACATCTGTACAAAATTTCATCTCAATCGGATGGACCGTTCGGGAACGCATAAAGGAAACACACGCAAACATTCTCTTTTATATAAATAGATTAATCATTTGCTATATGTATATTTTGTATATGTATATGTACATTTTATTGAGAAATTAATATTTCTCTATTTTGCAAACCCACGTGGTTGTAGCAAAAAGGGAAATATGAATAATAATTAATCCTTATTATTTGAATTCAATCCTTAGTATTTTCTATGGACATATAAAACAAACAAACAAATGCGGACATACATATGCAAAATAATTAAAATTTCTCCAGAATACAACGAAGTCTTATGCGGGAACAGAACTCGCGCCCACAGAATGGAAGGCTGACGCCTTAACCACTGAGCTACTGAGCGACAATCGCAAGTCTTCTATGATTGAACAGTTGGAAAAATAGAGGTGCTGCTGAATAATGGTTGCCACTTTGGCGTACTATCGCCCTGAGATGCTAATTTTACAGTTTTATGCTAATTAAAGATAGAAATATTTCTTTATTTTAACTGAAACATATAAAAGATTTTAAGTTAGCGAATAACTTATCGAAAAAAAACCAAGCCTCAATCTAATCTGTTCAATATTAAAACTCTATAGGTCTTCTTAAAGTATTGACGAAAAAATTCTTGGTGAAAACACGATTCTAGCAAAATCCCTAACTTTACGGAAAATTAAAAATTCCATATCTCGGTTAATTTTTAATTTTGAAAGTCCATTTAGAAAGCCCATTTTGAAAGTCCATCAAGCAGGTCGACCGCCCAGCTTGATTAAGCTTACCCGGAGTGCACTCGAGATCGAATCCAGGGTAAGGCAGGGATGTTCCAATGCTATTCCCGTACCAAGGACAATATTGGATCATCCATGTGTTATTCCGATACTAAAGTATCCGACAAGAATCGTGGACGGTATTGGTTAATGTCCTCAGAAGAAGTGCCTGTCAGAATAAAACATAAAAGCATTCGTGGTGGAAAATCTTCAGGAGTTCACTCGAAATATTTTCTACCCATTACTGTTATATATAGTTATCTATAATAAACGAAACTTTCAATTGTTACTAAAAGAAGTTTAAAGGGGTGTTTTTTATATCTACATTATTTTGTTTCAAATTTTCCAAAGATGTCTTTAGAAATTTAAGGGTCATTAGACAGATATTTGTGTTCAGACAAAATATCATAGTGTGAATTCATAAAATTAAACACTCCACTATATTCTAAAAATTTATATTTAGATATTGTTTTAGATTGTTAAATTATGTATTGTCCGAAGAAACTACGTTGTACTAAAAGTTTCCTTGTGTCCTAAGAAAAGTAAATTTAGAGAAGGGCAAAGCATCTGCAATTTTCAATCAATAACACAAGTCTTTATTAACGGATGATACAACGACATCCTACTCCATCGATGTCCTCCAACGCACATGATGCAAAAATACAAAAACAATCCTTGAGTTAATAAAGGCGCCACCTCGTGGCGTGTACAATAAGGTACTATATTTTTCAAAGCATATGTTTATATGCAAATGCCATGATCATCTAAATAAGTCAAGCATGTATTCCAAATACTGAGAACTTTCAATTCTGAGAACAGAGATTACTTAAAGAAATAATCTGTTTTTTGCGGTTGCGAAAGAAGGCTTAGCTGCGGAGTAAATGAATTTTTGCCCACGCCTAAGGACATGAGATGAAAGAGATCAGTTTTGCGGTTTGTAGGGATAGAGTTAAGAGTAGTTTCCTTTTTAACATTCTCATTTATTATACAGTCCTTTGTGCTAAATGTATGAGCAAAACCAGAAAACAATCAATTACCAATTATAAGTCCTACAGGATGTCTGAGATCTAAATGTCTAATTTCTCCATGCAAACAATTAAATAAGGGCCAAGGTCAAATTTTCTGCCGAGGATGCATGACTTTGATTAAAGCTGAAAGTATTTGATAATCATCATGAATAGAGAAACATTAATGCATGATGAAAAAATTTAAAGAAAAAAAAATCTTTGTTATATCATCTGGAGAGATTTTGGGCTCGGTCATCAAGGTCTGTGCTTAGAAATCCCTGTGTAAAGCCCGCCAGAATCTAGATGGTCCGTAGCTTCCCTAAACAATTTAAAACAGTGGAGGAGTCTCTTTTAGTTTCAATATTTAAATATTAAACAGGCTGTTTAAATTAAAATCATTGAAACTTCCAAGTCTGAATATCTCTAGTTTCTTCTTTTTTATACAGAGTTTTATACCTTTATCAGAATAATGAGTTTTCAGTTGGTTCCAATAATTCAACTAATCTAACTATTCCGTGCGAACCCCTCTTAAACAGCTTTGAAACGAATGTTAACACACCTAAAATTTTTATCGAAACTGCAAAAGATACTCTCTAACTATCATCAAAGTTTCACTGCAATGTCTGCAAAAGGCATTTGAATAGTCTCGTAAATGTTAATACGGCCTTAATAAACTCGTATATCCCATGTTTAATAAATGGCTAAAAGATTAGTAAAAAACTTTGACGGTATGGAAAAACGCCTTATACGAAGTATATATTGTTACGAATTTTACGAGTCTATGCTAATCTCGCTAAATATGAGAGCTATCGCCAAATTGGTGATGGATTTGGTGACTTATTTTCGTCGCCAACTTTGGCGATACGGCGCCAAATGGTCGCCAACCTTCTAGACCTTTATGGAATCGTCTAGTGATATCTAGCTGGTAGACTGATAGAGGACGCTTTAGAAGTGTATATATATATATATATATATATATATATATAGCTGGCATTGGCATTGGAACTCAGTGAGTGTTCTTTTCTGCTGATAATTGAAAGTATTGAAAGTGCGTTAGGCGTTTATTGTTTTGAAGACTATTACCCTGACTTGTGTTTTTAAAGTTTTCTACTGCATAGAAGTCAGTTATTACGTGTCTTTCTGTTTGAATTTATGTATGCGCCTGAAGAATTTACAGAATAATAAATTTTATTTTGTATGCACTTTCTGAAGAGATTTTATTCAATCCTATCGAACCCAGGAAAACGCAACAACATTGTTGAGAAAGAAAAGTAAATTAGCAGCTCATGTCTGGTACATAAAGAAACAGTTATTTATTCAGTTAATTAAATCAGCGTTGAATACGTTGCTTGATACAGTCACTCTTTTTAATGTAATACTTCATATGTATATATTAGATATTTCATATATATGAGCTAAATTTGTAATCAGAAAATTCTTAGTGAACGTAACTTTAGATATTTTACTATCCAATTTTTCATTATTTAGAAATTTGACTCAGCATTTTGTCTAGAAGCCTTATTGTGATTCAAATCTAGAATAAATTCTTTATAATTAATACGAGGGATTAAAAGTCACCTCTGATTACGTAAGTGGTTCTTTGTAATTTAAACCACTCAATAAATCTCTGCTAAAGATAAAAGAGAAATTCCGAACTGTCTAATGTTTCCCATTCATTGTCTGTAAAATGAAGTGGCTAAACACATAAGACAATATCAGACCTGTTTTATTTAAGCTTAATATGTTGCTAAGCTAGGTAATATTCGCAAACGTGATTGATTTGTTAGTTAATGAGCTACATTAATTATGGGTCTTCTGATGGGTCATGGTTGAACTCCGCTTTAAATCTTTTGTAAGTTTTGCGTAAAATTAAGCAAAAGCTTATTTTGCTTTCTATGAGCCGAAATAGATAATAAATTACATTTTTTAAAACTTATTCAGTAAAAGTTTATTTTTATTTACAATACTGTGAGCTAAAGCAATGCAACTGCAAAGTAAATTTCGATAGCAGTAAATATTTTATAGCTCCTTAAAAGAAATTTAGTTTCTCAGATGTATAGTTTATTTATATGAAACTTACATACACACATATATATGCCTATAAACGTGTATATGTGTGTATATACGTGTATATATTTCATACACGTGGATTATAAATTTAGTACTATAGTACGAGACCTATTCCCTTGTGTCGTTCAATAAGTCATTCCACACAAGACAATAAAAGGAATTTTTCATTAATTTATGTGATACAAATTTTTGCAAGTTACTATTTATTAAAAAATACCCTTGTAGTGACTAAATGCCTACCATGGTATTTATGATAATTGAATATTTAATATCATTTCTTTTTCTAATTGAAGTGACAGATTTTAATACATATGCTTATTTTGTCATTGACTCAAAGTGGTCGTGTACTCAGTTTAATGTAATTAACGAGAGTTTGGTGTTAGATATTTCTAAATGCAAGAATTACATAGCCTTCAAATAAATAGATATGTCTTAGGACCTGCTATATCTACAAATTTTCATCGTGTAGTTACACCATATTATTTTTAAAATGTTCCTTTAAATTTCTACTCAATAACTATTTAACTGACAGACAAATAATTAAAGTTTTACGGCGTTGTAAATTATTAGAAAATGTATGCACAGTTTTCTATTTGTTTCGTATTGTTTTTCCCTTTTAATATCTATTTAAAAACTATATTTATATAATTTGTTAAATCTAGAAAAACTTTTAGATGTTCGTTGACCATTAAAATGTTACAAGACGTTTCATTATATACATTCTAAAATTATGCATTCGTATGAAAATTTTAGTGCCTTTCACCCTGTAGATATTATCCATAGATTAAATGAATTGATTTTAAATTGTCATTCTAAACTGTAAGAAATAATTTAGTGAAACAAAAACCCTGTTTACTATGGAAGACGCTGTATCAGAAAGGATAAAAAAAAACGCGTTTTCTCTTATCGCTTACAAAAATTTCTGAATTTAGAAAACGCATAAATCTTTTACTAAAATTTCAAATAAAGTAACTTTTCTTAGTTTATAGATTTTTCCGCTTTTAACTAGAAATTACAGAATTATCCTAAATTTGGAGATAGTTTATCAGACAACTATTTTATTTCCTCCTGCTTAGTGACTCTTAAGAGAAAAATCATGTTTGAATTGTTGAGTTTAAAGAAGTGAAACTACCTTTGAATACCTTTAAATGCCTACCTTATATATATATATATATATATATATATATATATATATATATATATATATATATATATATATATATATACGGGGTGCGTCATAAATTCGTGCAAAGTTCAAAAATTCATAATAAAAGAAGTAATGCTCTGAAAATTTTTCTATTTGCGCCAATAAGATCAGAGGTACATTGGATTTTTTTCCATGTAAAAAAAAAAAAGTTTCCAAAAGTAACCTAAAGAGGGCGCTCACACGTCATACTGAGACGTTTTGCGCAAATCAGGCAAGCTCAAACAGAAAATCAAACATATCACAATAACATGAGACTGTACATTTAATTTAATATAACAGATGTTATATTAAATTAAATGTACAGTACTACCAGCACAAGGTAATACGCAAGTGAAGCTCGTCACTAAGCCTATTACAGCGGATTCTAGCATCGGTGGCAGCGACTGTCTGTCGAATGACATTTTTTAGTTCCACCAAAGTGGTTGGGGAGTTCCAGTACACTTGAGACTTATCCCCCAAACAAAAAATTTGCCCGGGTCAAGTCTGGTGATCGTGAGGGCAACTGAACCTTACAACCGCGACTTATAGGTCTTCAGTGAAAAATTCCAACAGGAACGTCTTGATATCACAGGAAATGTGGGGCGGGGCACCTGCCTGCATGAAGGTGACAACAGGTAACGTATGTCTTTCTTGTAATGCAGACTTATCGTGATCTTGCAAACGCGCCCTCTTTCGGTTACTTTTGGAAACGTTTTTATTACATGGAAAAAAATCCAATGTCCCTCTGATCCTATTCGCGCAAACAGAAAAATTTTCCGGGCATTATTTCTTTTATTACGAATTTTTGAACTTTGCACGAATTTATGACGCACCTGGTATATGCAATACCATAAAAAGTGTAAAAAAATAAATAACAGAATTGTGCTCAATGAACATATCCATTCAGTTGTCCTGTTCATTTTTACATACATTATACCTTAATAAGCCAATTTTCTTTACTAAACTCTGCATCACTTACAAGTTGGTTGATTGAAATTTACTGGCGCAAGGTCCAGAAAAGACAAACTGCGCCAAGCACGTGACAAAAGAAGACCCATTTCGTCGAAACAAAATTTCCATACATAACAAAAGCCAACGGTTTAAAAAACGACAAAGACAATGAAGATAAAAACTTGCATATATAAAGGGATAAAAATAGTCATATGTATATAAGATGACAAAAACAGTCAATTGAAATATTAAAGTAGCAGTGATATAAAAGAGTGATAAAAAAAAGTTAAAACGTTTTGTATGATAAAGCCAGTGAAAGACAAATAGTCCTAGAAGGTCCACAGCGAGGCTTTTAAATGCAATGATACTTAAAAAGCAAAAAAAAAAAAAAAAACTCGTTAGGATTTCCCCATCTAGCCTACAGTCAGGTATGATAAAACGTTAGAAAAGAAAGTAAAAGGAAGTTAAATCAAAGATAAAAGCCTGTACTTTTCAAAAAACGAAAAGGAGCAGGACGGGGTATCACTTACAGAAATTTGTTGAAAACAAAATTTTTTGATTTGTCCATAAAGACAGTCATTCGGAATGCTGTGTAACTAGATGAAGTATTATATATTTTTATCCAAAACTAGTCGTCTTTCCTAATTAATTCTGTGTGCTTTAAGTTGATGTTATATAATAACTAAACACTATTGAAAAGTAGTGCAAACATTATTATTCAATGAAAGGAAATTTGAAATATTGAATTTTTATGAAAATATTCCCAATAATCCCTTTTATTATTCCTCATATTGTCATTTTAAATGTATTACACTGGTGTAAGAAATTAAGAGAATTTGCAGACTTGGTCGATTATCTCTAGAACTACTGTACCGATTTTAATGAAATATGATATGTACATACATTGATACAATGAAAAACAAATAACCATTCAATAATTGTAATACACATGCATGATCGTGCATAGCACTCGTTGGAGTCGGAAGGTATGAAACAGCGGTTTTAGAATAAACAAAAAAATGGGTTAATTCTTGGTGTTATTTTGCAGCAATCGGTTAATTTCAAATTATAACAGTAAAAATGAGGAGCCACCAACGTTTAGATGATGGAATGAGGTGGCGAATTTTGGGGAGGCTAGAAGCAGGCCAATCTCAAGTCCACATTTGTAGAGAGTTCAATTTAACGCCCAGCGTCGTGTGTAACTTATGGAAACAGTTCCAGGATACCGGATCCATCGAGAGAAAGCCTGGGCAAGGCCGTCCAAGAGCCACGACGGCCAGAGAAGATCACCATTTGTCGACTATACCGAGGCGTAACGGGAGTGCTACAGCTTCTTAGCGCTCTCGTGACTTGTATGCAGCCACAGGCACCCGTGTATCAAGGGTGACTGCTTCCAAAAGACTTCATGAGAGAGGGTTGTTTTTGCAAGAAGACCTGCTGTTTGCGTCCCGCTCACTTCTACGAACAGGAGAATCCGCTTATCAAGGTACATAGAGCATATAGATTGGAGTATGGATCAATGAGTAACCGTTCTCTTGACTGATGAGTTCCGGTTCAGCCTAAACACCGATTCTCGCCGTACGTTCATATGGAGAGAACCAGGGATCCGCTACCTACCCTCCAATGTCCGATAAATCGACCATTATGGCGGAGGAGGTTTAATAGTCTGGACATGCATCATGTTGGATGGCCGCACACCTCTCTATGTCTTTGAAAGAGGCACTGTGACTGGTGTGAGGTATAGGGATGAGGTCTTGGAGCCCTATGTTCACCTTTTCAGGGGTGCAGTTGGACCTGAGTTTATTTTAATGGACGATAGCGCGAGGCTACATAGATCTCTTCTGGTCGACGAATTTCTAGAGAGTGAAGATATTCGCCGGATAGATTGGCCAGCCAGATCTCCAGGCCTTAACCCTATAGAGCATGTCTGGGAGGCTCTGGAGAGGGCAATTACAACTCGCAACCCCCCTCCGAGAGCCACCCAGGGAATGAAAACAGCGTTGCTGAACGAGTGGGACCAATTGCCACAGGAAACGATAAACTGCCTTATTTCAAGTATGAAATCACGCTGCGAGACCTGTATATCTGTAAGAGGGGACCCTACCCCCTATTAATCCATCTATTAACGCCTTTTTTTGTTTATTCTGCAACCGCTGTTTCATACCTTCCGATTCCAACGAGTGTTACGCATGATCATGGGTGTGTATTACAATTATTGAATGGTTATTTGTTTTGCATTGTATCAATGTATGTACATATCAAATTTCATTAAAATCGGTACAGTAGTTCTAGAGATAATTGACCAAGTCTGTAAATTCTCTTAATTTCTTACACCAGTGTATTAAGCCATTTCATTTTTTTTTAACTATCGAGTAACAGCAAGCATTATAAACAGAAAATATTGTAGGAAATATCGAGCAAGATAGTTAATATTGCTCTTGGGAAAACCTATTTTAAATGCTAGTAATAAAAATTACATTAGAATATTTTTTCATAAAAGTATTGAGTAACAAAAAAGTGATGCAGTACATAATCTATGCTTGAACTGAGTGAGATTAGTGGATTTTCCCATATATTAAAGACAATGTCTGGGTACTTTTACTTTCAGCACAAAAGGTGTTAATTACCTGAGATAATTACTTCTGGGGGACCTTTTACCCCAAGTTGAAATTTTAGAATGATCTCTGACTCTAAAAAAAGGTTATTATACTATTTTGGTTAATTTGTTGATATTTTCACTCACCTGCGCTATCACGGTAGCAAAAGTTCTTTGCTTCATTATGACTTGTTTAGAACAATTTCTCATTTATTTCATAACGAAACCTATAACATATTTCATAACCAAACATGAATTTATTTAAATTAAAAACCGAAACCTGTCTTATGACATAGATTGCGAATAAAATTTGTTTTATTCACAACATATACAATTAGTTTCAGGTACAATAAAAATAATGTACCTTTAACATTGAAGAAATTTTATCATTTTTCATTACAATATTATTTTTTATTAATTTTTAAGAAAATAAAATAAAATAGCTGTCTACATGAGAAAATACTTTGCAAAAACTTTCCAGGTAAAATGGTTGTTGATGTTGCTTTGTAGATATAAATTTGCTTACCTTGACAAGTGCCCCGCATTGGCAAACAACATCAACATCATTTTGCTCAGTGAAACATGGCTATAGAAAGAAAATCTGATTTCTCTTGTGCTCTAAAATCCTTCTTTTAAGAGATTTTCTTATTTAAACTCCTTTTACCATATTGCTTTTGCATATTTATAAAACAGAAAGTATGTCTGGGTTACTGCCCTGTTATTACAGAACCTTTTATTTTCACGTTTATATGTTATATTCGAGCTCTTGTATTTGTTCACCAAAGTTATCTTCCTTTTCATCTATGCGTATTAGTGTACGCCTTCATCTGTATCATTAAAATGCATCCTTCTTATGATGTATATCATGAATGGGTAAACGGCACTTCGTGAACGTATCAGTGTATAAAAATTTTAATAAGTGATACGATGCGGCCTGGATTCTCCTGGTCTCGGTTTTTCGCTAAAATACCGTAGAAGTGTTACAAAAGACAGAAAAACAGTAGTGTTGACGTTTCTCTTGTAGCATGACTACAAATGATAACATCTTCAATTTGCAGGTATGCCTTGGTACAAAGTGGTCAGAGGAAAAAGATACGGTTTATGAGTGGTGAGCTCCATAGTGATATTTTGTTGTTATTTGAGCTTATTAGACCTCAACATAAAGCCGATTCCGGACACCTACTCATTCATGCCTAAAGCGGAAATCGTATCTACAGACATTGTTACCGCATACCAAAACGGCGCCCTAACTTTTCGGCCACAGTGAGGCAAAGATTCTGAAAATTGAAAGCGAAACTCCGCATTTTCTCACTGTATTTTGATATGATATAATATGCAGTTAAATGACACAAATTTGTATCACCCTAAAATGGTATTATATAAGTATATAGTGAAAAGGATGAGAACGGGTAATATGTCCCTTAGATAAACCTGGGTGTTACGAAACCTCAAAAAGAATTGATAGACGGATAGAAAGAGGTTCAGAAACCCTGCTGTAGAGGATGTTTAAAGCTAAGTGTTTCTGAGAATTTCTTTCTCAGAAGTAAAATTTGTATGGATTCATCTTAATTTTATAATCTTTTAAAAGCATTCCTGGTTTGATATCATCTTGCTTATCAATAATGGGTAGTAATTTATAAAGACGTGTCACGTTTTCAGTAGACATGTGTGTAACTCTTTGAAAATGATATAGAATAAGTATTTGAACCTCCTCATACCTATCTGCAGCCACAAGTAGTTCTAATTTGTTATTTAATACTGCGCTAAAGCTTTCCACTGTTTTCCGATCATGTTCACTAATTTCCTATACAGAAATTCCTCTTCTGTTCCCATACACGGAAGCTGAAACACCTGAAATTTCAAACCACTAAAATCGTCCTGTGTACGACCGATAAAATAAGTTTTATCGCTATTATATTATATGCCATTAAATGCCTCATCACGATGTTCGTGCATACCATACCATATCCACATAGTTCTGCAGAGCCAAACGTATAACGTTTAGCACCTGTAGGCGTTATTTCATGCCTAGTTAATGCAATCAATTTTAATCTCGGGGGGAAAAATGAAAGAAATATATTACAGATAGTTTCAATACCTTTCTGCCGCTTAAAGGAGAGCATAAAACGAACGCCCTTCTCAAGGTCACGCTCTCTTTTTCTGCATAAGTTAGTAGATGTGTTGTTGATAGAAATCCTCGTAGCAACGAACCCCCGGAATCCAGTCCGGTAGCCTTTTTGGGAACAAAAGGGTTGAGAGGTCATGTTCAGGCGTCACTCTGGTGAGTTCAACGAGTCGTTTAAAAGAATACGGTGAAATAAACCAAAAAAATCCCGCTTTTGATTTGTATCACACAATTTTTTCCCTTCCAATCTATTACCCACGCTGACAGCGGGCAAGAAAAATCATCCGTAATAAGTGTTGAGCAAAGGATTTGATTAAAAAGTTGTTCGACACGAGAGATACATAGGAAAATGTTCATTAATTACATACTGATTATAACTTGCCCTGTGTAACTTAAAAGAAATGTTTTAGGGGGAACACTCGACAGGTACATTTGATTAGTTGTTTGCATCTTGTGCAGGGAAGGGTAAGATAATCGATCCAAATTGATTTACCTTTTTTTTTTTTTCCAGAATTCTTACCAGGCGAGAAAATGTAAAGCATGGCACTTGTTTCAAACTACCCAAAGTGTAACTTGTTTGAAACTGAGTATGATTAAGTGTTACGAAGTGTTAACTGAATCTGACGCGTATACGTAAAAAATAGTAAAACTTTTTAAGAGGTAACTTTAGTAATAATTAAAATCAATAAGTTAATAAATAATGGTTAGTCCTCTAGAAACACTATTCTCCTAATACACATTATTAACTCTTTAGAAATTTATGAAAATGTTTGCTAAATTCTTATAATTCATGTTTAATGCTCCTAATGCTAAATTAGTAAGGCTATATTAAGTAACAATCATTTATACTTTTGTAACCATAACCAAAAGTGGTGATTTAATTTATTCTTATTTTAGCTCTTAACATTTGAGTGACTAATTAGTACAAATTAGCCTGCAGTCCCTAGAATTCGTGTGAAGCACATCAAAATGTCTTGTATCCGTTGGCAGCAATATTCCATTCGTCACCTTTTCTCTCAATATACAAAATTTTATCCAAACATTATTCTTTCACCTTCATTGCTTCAATGACTAATCTTTACAAAAAAAACCTGCTATTTTTTTAAAAAATGATTTGGTAACACATTTGGTGCTAAATTGATAAGTATAGATTCTGTCGCAATTAACTTCATATCATTTAAATTTGAAAAATTATTTTCAAAAGTAGCTTTGCTACACTAAGGTTCATGCAATTTCGCTTGCCCATATTTATTCATTTTTTTATTTGATAATCCAATGAAACTTACAAAATTATTTCACTTCTCATATATTTTGGTGTCAGCAAATAAAATTTACTATTTTTGTCAATTTACCAAAATTTCAGGTTTAGCAAAAATGATGAGCATTCAGACACGCATAAAAGGTAGGCGCTCATAGAGTTTTAAAATATTTAAAAGAACGAATCTTTTTACAACTTTTCGAGAGTTGTAATACATCTGCATCAGCTCCTACAATATTGTGAGATCTTGCACGATTCTCAAAAGAGCCTTCCCCCCCCCCCCTCATAAGAATTGTTTGGTAGAGTCTTAGCACGAATTAGTCAAACTCACAGAAATTCTTTGAATATATATCGCAATATTTACTAAGAATGACGAACTGCACCGTCTGAGTATTAAAAAAAATATATATGTAGAGAAACAAATTTCTTACACCTCTTTCTACTCCCTTTCAGGAATGACAAATTTATTATGTGTTGATAAATCATTGCTTAGCAAGAAAAAATACCCACCATTTTCTTTAAATCTTATAATGTAAGATCTATAAACTAAATTGTAGAACGACCATATTTATCCATACCCATTTAAATGAGCAATAAAAGATAACTGGAAATGTACAGCATTTTAAATACAATTTAGCTGTCAGAAAACATTTCATATGAATCAAAAGGGCAAGAAATCTTTTAGACAAAATTTAAACATGATAAATATTGTAAATACTAACTCCGCAAGCAAAAAGGCTTGTAACAATGTAATAATTGCATAGATTTTTAGGCTGCTACCTTTATGCCGTAACATTTTTTCCTGCACGTCCTACTTAAAAACTTGATTCGTCAAATTTCGTGACTTTTTAACCAATACTTCTTTGCTTAATTCTTGTATTCCTTGGCTCATTCCAATTTGCCTCCCACTGAGCAATGCCAATTCCATTTACTGTATTATAGGCCACTTTTCTTCGGCAGACCATAGGAAATGTTATTTGTTTAATCGGCGAAATCAGACAGTTATCCATCAAAGGAAATTAGAGTTTATTTGACAAACCGCTCCTCATGTTGGACTGAAAAATTGCAGTGACATTCGACTAAGTTGAATTATTTCGTTGACGTTTGCAAAGTACTTTTAATTGTAAGACTTTTTTGAGTCCTTTCCTAACTTCTCTAAAATATACTTCTACCCTTAATAAACAATTGCATTTTTGAATTACCCCTTCATCATCCCACAAATGCATTTGTTCTACCACTTTTTACTCGACTACTACAAAAATTAGGATCTATGTTCAAAAACTGTTTGATTACATTGATACTCTATCATTTTCTGCTTGAATGCATGTCATTAGTGGCTGGAAGCGTTCAGATTTGCTTTCCTATATTGCTTCAGCAATGAGTGGCCAATGATGTGCTCTCAGGTAGGGAATCAATCATATCGTTTTATGTTTTGTCAACGATATCTGTGAGATAGCTGTCTTAGATAGATTTTTCCTGATGATCATTAGCATTTATCTTCTGACTCTATATTTGAACAACAGAAGAGCATTAAAGTGCTTGCAAAATTTTCTGTAAATCTTATAACTTTAATGGCGAAGATCCTGGCCTTAAAATATGCTTTTGTTTTAAAACATTTTACAGCTAATGTAAGGTAAATATATGATTTTTCTGTACAATACTAGCAGCCAGTACTTGGTGCTAAAGATGACTTTTACTATACAGCCCACATTTAGTTCTATAAAATACGCATTTGCTAAAATCCATATTATTTCACCATCTTGTATAACAGAAATAGTCCCAACCGTTATCACACTATGTGTACCAAAATTTAAAATCTACATCTATATTTATTAATTTACTGCGAAAAAAAGACTAGGTATTATGCTGCACGGATTTCAATTGTACATTTTTGGCTGTTTGTTGTTCATGTATCCGTGTGCATACTTAACACTGCAGTTTTGAAGCGGTTTAAACATTTTTACATCTAGCGTGGATGATGTCCTTGGGACTTTATTAGGCTTTTCAGTCGGTGGTAAATTTCTTCTCTAAAAACAATACCATGAAATCCAGAGAAAGCATGATATTTCACATTTGTTGCTGCATTCCGTTTCAAAACCGCAACAGGCAACAAGATTACTCATTAATCTAAATACTTTTCCTC
Source organism: Dolomedes plantarius (assembly GCA_907164885.2). Taxonomy (NCBI): domain Eukaryota; kingdom Metazoa; phylum Arthropoda; class Arachnida; order Araneae; family Dolomedidae; genus Dolomedes; species Dolomedes plantarius. The sequence goes on along the minus strand of OU015491.1, from coordinate 136,678,257 downwards.
TTTTAAATGTCCTCTGGAGAAGGTTCAAATGTTGGAGTAGCGTGAAGCATTGCTGGCTGTAATGACAATGCCGAATAGCGGTAAAGACGTCTTGCTGTTTAGTCTGTGACGATAGTTGTAGTGTTAAATTACGATGGTAAAAAAATCTGACAAATAAAAAACATATATAAGAAGTGTGGGAAGGCATACGAAAAGAAAATGAAGAATATCCGATGGATTGCAAATGGAAGAAAGAAAAAAAATGTTAAAACTACTGGAATTACAACACTGACATTGCTGTCAGCAATTTCTACAAAGAAATCGAATTATAATGAAGATACAGATATAACTGCTTTAAGCATCTTGTTTTAAGTGCATTGCAGTGTTTTATAGTTTCATGATAATTGAAACCCGTTTACAATTTAGCTTCAGTAAAATACTATACAAATATGCTTTTAGTGATTTTACTAATTTACAAACACATATGAGATAAGCATAAATTTCACATTTTTTATCTCAGTAAATGCATATAGGAGCGTAAGTAAGGGTGATTTCCAACTATGATATTTAAGTATCTTATTGCAATGTATGAACAACAACTTAATTATGTTGTCGAGAATTGCAGGCCCAGTGAAAGTTATTTCCTGCCTGCGAGCCTTTTCTGGAAGTCTATACTCGCATGTGGGCATATTTATGTTTTCTTAGATACGTAACACTTATTTCGAAATCGAACTCGTTTTAAATGATAATCTAACGACACAGAAGTATTAGATTTCTAAGCAGAAACTATGAGTTATACTCATGTAGTATAACATTTTTAAATACGCAACGAAATTTCATTCAGGTTATTTTAGTACAAAGTTCTTTTAAAACTGGAAACTATACTGACAGTTTGTAAACTTTTGAAAAAGAAAAATAGTTCTTGGTTAAAAGCAAATTTTCAGAAAGTAATGAATGCGGAAAACCCTTTAGTTATTATAAGCTATTTATTTACATAATTAGAGATAATTACACAGGTAGGGATTGTTTAAGTTTTGCATGCTTTCGTTCACTTGTCGTCCATCATTAAATAAAATATGCACATAAACAGCAAATGTAAAAATGCCATGTAAATATCGTTATGACTTACAAGCAAAAATTATGTCAGTAGCCTGTAAGGACATGAATTTTGTATTATGTTGACAGGAACAATAGAGAATTGCGATAAATTATCAGTAACCTTCATTATCTTTTTCATCCGGATTATTCATACGTGAGTGAATATTTAACGACTTAAAAATTTTCTATTCACAAAATGTGGTCAAAACAAAATTTTAGATGTATCCATGAAACCCAAACATGTTTTCCTCACTATTTCTTTGATTGCTGTGTTGTTCCTTCCTTGTACATGATTTAAACCATGATTGATGATTTTTCCAGGTACTTAGGAAATTAATCCCACTTAATGTGACTTTGTACGAGTATTTTTATCCGACCTAGTCATATCTGATGCAAAATACTCACGAAAACTAGAAATTATATCCGTAGTTTAATTGGGCTCGTGGCTCATTATACTTGAAAGGTACGGAATAAATAACTCCAAATACGACATTGAAACGTCTTTAATGCGGAAGTTTTAAAAACAATTAAAAAATAAAATTCCGTTAAACAAGTATTTGCAGTATAAACTGATAATCAGATATTACATTGCAATTTATTTATTTTAACTTTTTTTTTTCCTTTTAATAAATAGAAGGTACAGCAGAATGAACTCCCATATTTGAAAGGATAATAAAAAACGAACGAAACAATTTAAAGAAAACAGCCTTATGTTTTCGAAAAGTATTCATCTAGTTTTTTCCCACTAGGTTCTGAAAATAACATCACTCAGGTGACGCCCGTTAATTGCGATGCACTGCCAAAGCCATCATCAAAAGTTTTCTATCACTCTGTTGGTCATTTCTCGGGAAGTGGCGGCAACTTCCCCACGAATAGCTTACTCACGGTCTCGTTGCCCAGTTTCAGGTGTTCAAATGTTCCGAGGAGGACCGTTTAATTTCCTTAGTAATACAGACCCATTTGCTCTTAAGTTTGAAACCCACTGTACGATTGTTTTTCAATCAAAAAGGGCATCAGTTGCATATAGCCTGAAGCGCGTCTTAAGTGCCTTCTGTGTCGCAGGTTACAGAATGGTAGTTTTTAAAGAACGCCTCGAAAACGAAATCGCGATGTTCACCGAACTACCTCATGGTGTCTACTGATAACTATAAACTCGGGCAAAGCTGTTGTCATCTCCCGGGCCGCCCTATCCCCAACCACTCCCTTACCAGTGACCTTCAGAAAGTCCATTCTGCCGCACACTTTACTTTAAATATTTTATTTTTCCTTTATCGAGCAATAATATAAACATTTCGTTTTATTGGAATTTATTCTTTTCAAAAGTATATACAACTTTATAAAAAGCCTTTAAAAAAATAAATAATGTGCATAGCCGCAAAAGAAAATCAAAACTCTACTAGTTATTTAGGTAAAATGCTAATAAATTTAACGAGTCATACTGACTACAGACAAAAAATAGTCTCTTTAAAAACACTTCCAAATAAATAGTATGATAACCAATCTGTTCAACTTTCTTATTGAATTTAAATTTACTCGCCCCCCCCCCGAAAAAAAAGAAAAAAAAATCAATTTGAGGATTTTTTTTTGCAAAAAATGTTTCACTATTTTACATAGTGAGAAAAGCTAAACGCTAAAACAAAAAGTCTAAAAAATAATACTGTCATACAAAAAAATTATGAATATAATATTTACTATTTCCTCATATATAAAATTCTTATTCTATATGACCATTGATCACTTCACGTTGTAGCTAAATATTCAGCTTTCAAATTAAAATATTCTTTAAATATAGGCTCATGATTAATAGCTGTTTATTTCAACATTTTGTTGACTCCCCGACCATACAGCTATTTTTCTATCATCATACAACGAGTTTTATGATACTGTTTATTAGTCCCGTTAGAAGTATGGAAATATTTTACGGTAAGAATAAAATTTTACTCCGAGATCTAATCTCTCATGTATTACAATATCCTTCTGATCTCAAGATATTTTACGGTATCATAAAGCCTAAAAGGCAAACTAGCTTATTTTATGGTGTTAGCCATCTTCTTTAATCATATTCCTTGAAACGCTTTTAACATCTCCCTTCACTGTGTATCCTTTATATGGCAGTAAAAATAAAATTATGAAATTTCAAGCAATAACTCTTAATATTTGAATGATATAAAAACAAAGGAAATGGTAAATTTTTAATATTTAATATCAATGAAAGTTACATTATCATTTCAGAGCAAATGATAACCATAAAATCTCTTGTAGATATTACAAGAATTACATTTTTTGGCAAATTTTTGATAAAAGAAATTTTTTTTTTGCTATTAAAATAAGAAATGTATTATGTTGAATAAATTTTATTTATAATTTTATTTTATTATATATATTATGTTTAATACTAAAGAATTTCAGTTAAAATTCAAGTTTATTTTAATAGTAATATACATAAGCTATATTACTATTAAAATTATTACTGCTAAATTTTTTATATTTAATATCAATGAAAGTTGCATTATCATTACAGAATTTATGATAACCATAAAATCTTGTATAGATATTACAAGAATTAAATTTTCTTGCAAATTTTTTCTAAAAGAAAATCTTTTTTTTACTATTAAAATAAGAAATATATTATGTTAAATAAATTTTATTTTATAATTTTATTCTGTTAAATATATTATGTTTAATACTACAGTATTTCAGTTAAAATTCAAGTTTATTTTAACAGTAATATATATAAGCTATATTACTATTAAAATAAGCTTGATTTTTAACTGAAATTCTGTAGTAATAAGCATAACGTAATATAGCAAGAGACACAATTATAACAGAAATGAGTTGTACATCTTTTAAATCATAATTTTCTTTTAGTACAGGATTTTACATTATAAATACGTTAAATATCGCTTAGAATCTTTTTAAAGAAATATTTTACCGTCTGAAAGGTTCTTTACACTTTTAAGAATCATATTTTAAAATTTTACATTATTTTACTGCAGAAAAGGATAAAGGTGGTATTGAAATCAAACGTAATTTGCTTTGTCTTTTATTCAGTAACTACGCAATTTCTTGCTAAAATGTAAAATACCAGGTCGTCTCAGATATTTTCTCCTTGAGAACAAACACCCACTCTCACATTTCTTAAAATGTTGTGAATTGCCACTATGGTGAAATCTCAAATTTTTTAATAATCTGTAAAAATGATTGTCCGACAATAGTTGGAATAATTACATATCTGTAAAGGTAGAAAATTTTCCCTTTCAAATATTGTCTTAAAAATTTGTTAGAGGAGATAAAGTAAAACGCATTTAAAAGATTTAAAGCAGAACGTTTCTAGAAGGGAAGTAAGACGCTGTCAGAGAGTTATTCTTTAAACTTTCAAATTAAATGTAAATGTCATCTGCTTTCTAAAAGAGCATTCACAGAAGCGCTTTATTCAGGGTTATTATCACTTTTGGGATATAAATCAATGAGGAGCCACTCTGGTGAAGCGAATCTTTTGAAAAGCCAATAGAGAATTAAGGTCAGACGAAGTATGACGCTGGATTCAATTGAAAACATTTGTTCTTTTTACCAGAGGTTAAGAATTACTCAAAATAGTGGGATTACCGCCAAAGGAATAGTTATTTCATACTAAACTATTTTTATCACCATATTTCAAAACAGCTGGTAGGATTTAAAAGTTTCTGCGACAGATGCGTATTTTATCACATTTAAGATGTTTTCAAAATACTCTATAAATGAAAGAACTGTAAAATGGAACTCAGACCTTTATGAGTGTCTCTTAAGTACTTTTATTTTAGTTTTGAAAAGGAAGCAATCTGAAGTTTGATTTTCTTCTTTAAAAATTATCACTACTGTTTTATCTTTGATAAATCTTTGTTGCTAATTTTATGGAATTTGTGGGTAGGTGTGAAGATTTTCAGTTTTGTTTTATTAGTAAAACAGTTCAGAATTGTATAATTTTTTAAAGAAAATATGCAATGATTTTTTTTTGCTTATAACTAACATATGCTACATGTGTTTTAGCGAAATATTTCAAACTAAATGTGAGTTTTTTGCATTTGAATCAAAGCATAACAAGAGATAACTGTTCGGTAAAATTTATCTTAAGTTCTTCAAAGATGTAATGAATAGGAATAAAACGGTATTAATTCCAGTTTTCTAATATGTAGATAAGGGCATTAAACTTTATATAATAGAAAAGAAATTAATTTCTTTAGTACTGCTGTATAAATTGAGCACGACGTCTTCGCGTATTATGTATTTTATTTTTGTATTTTATTTCTCTCTTTTTATTCTAAAACAACGCTGATACGAGTGAAAAAGTTTATTTATTAAAATTTTTCACCGACACCATTAACATTAATTTTCTGATGATCATCTTCAATACTTCTCAAAGCTAGGTAGCAGAGAGAATTAAATGACTAATGACATTAATAAATTATTATTAACATCATTGTGAATAAAGGCGTTGATTTAAGGACGAATTGAATGGGGAAGAGAAGGCAGAGGAGCCCGGCTTCCATCAAAGAAGAGTAATTACTTTTAGAGCCACTTTACTTATCATGTTACTTTAGTAATCAAATAGTTCTTTAGAATTTTATGTATCATCAAAAACAATTTTCAGTCAGTAAACATAAATTAGGATTCATCTAATTTATTAAAACCTCCTAATCAAAGTTAAATTTGTTAGTTGGTACCCATCAAAACAGGATGGCAGGATAATAAATAAATGTACTATTACACAAATTATACTCAACACATCATTGCCAAATGTTGAAAATCCTAATATTAAGAACAAATAAATATACTTTAAAAAATTACTATTGAATCCAATAAAAAGAAATATGGTTACTCAACTGCGCGATATAAACAATTTACATCATGTTTAATTCTATATTTCATAAACATAATTAAAAATAAAAATGGCAGATACAGAGATTCCCCGGAATAAGCAAATTAACATGTTTATGTGGCCTCGTGCTTAGTAAGCTTCTAAAGCAGGGGTGTTCTAATGTTTGGACCGCTACCCGCGGCCCAAAGCAAGTAAAAGTGCGGCCCAGAAAGACAGCTAAAAGCAAAAAAAAATATCAATAGCCGGTGGTGATGGCAGTCGGCTATTACAGATCCCGCTTTGTTGAAAAATAAACAATTGTTTTGCATCATTGCTACTCCATTTACAGTCGATATAGATATGCTGCCAGCAAATTTTCAAACGGATTGCATAGAGTAGCATTCTGATATCCAACTTAAAGAGAAATTCAATCAAATCTCTTTGGACCTTTGTAAGTCATACCTGCCCAGAGATAAATATCTCTCACTGCATAGTCATGCGTTATTCATATCATCATTGTTTGGAAGCCCGTACATCTGTGAACAATTATTTTCACGAGTGAAACACACGAAGAGCAAAATTAGATCCAAAATATCGGATGAAAATCTTGAGAGTTCCCCGAAAATTGCAACCACTTCACTTGACCCAGACATTGATGCATTAGTCTCTCAAATTCAATGCCAAATATCACATCAGATTTATGAATCCTACTGTTATCTTTATAATTGTAAATAAAATTTATTATATATATAATAGCCGTTGTCTCTTTATAATACTTCCGGGCTGTACTCATCTTTCAATTGAAGCCCTCAGTAAACAAACAGCCGGTTAGGCTTAATTTCAATTTCAGATGTGGATCAGAAATTTTTCATACCTAAAAACTAATATCTTCTTCATCAAATCACGTTTGTTCAGCCTATTTTTCTATAAAATATTCAGGACTAAAAAAAATTGGATGCTTTTAGCTGTATATTTAACAGTTTTTAAAAATCTGTTTACTTTTGCGATGAATTCTGAGAGTAAACAAACTTGAATGTGAATGAATCAAGTAGCTCAAGTATTCATATCGCGTAGTAAGCTGTAAAAAACTGGATGGCAGTCTACTACTCCAATTGCATGAAAAACTAAATAAATAAAAAATAATGAAAGGGTTTGCTTTTACAAGGTGTGGATTAAATGCAATATTGTTAGATAATTCGGGATATTTTTAACTTGCATATACTTTTTCCATTATGACGTCATTATTAGTATTATGACGTCAAAATGACGGGTTGGATGGCAGTCTACTACTCCAATCGTATGAAAAACCAAATAAATAAAAAATAATGAAAGGGTTTGCTTTTACAAGGTGTGGATTAAATGCAATATTGTTAGATAATTCAGGATATTTTTTAACTTTCATATACTTTTTCCATTATGACGTCAATATTAGTATTATGACGTCAAACTGACGGATTACCTTCCAGTAATGAAATAAGTATGTTAACTATATATTATATTTTTTCTATTATTCAACTATTTTTAATGTTAGGTATATTTTTGTGTGGCCCAAAACAATTCGTCTTCTTTCAATGTAGCCCAAGGAAGCTAAAAGGTTGGACACCCCTGATCTAAAGCCAGATTTAAACATGTCACTTAGCATGCTAAGAAACAAATTAATGTGTTTATGTGGCCTCGTGCTTAGTGAGTATCTAAAGCCAGATTTTAAAATATCACTGAGCATACACAGAAAGAAATTTTTAATTGCAAATTATCGCTAAATAATAGAAATTGCGGTTACAAAAACCAAATTTGACACATCTATGGATAAAAATCTTTCGTTTAAGACCAAAAATGAAGTAAATTGATGCGGTAATTTTATATGCCCAAAGAATCGGTTTACCAATTTAAATATTTAGATGTCTTCAGCAAATAAGATGGCATAAATGTTCATGCCTAAATTTTACAATTTAAAATAAGGCTCAAGATCTAATATTAAAGTAATTCTATAGAAGTCAAAAATTCCTTTTTCGATCAGAAATTAACCTTTAAAAGAATGCTTACAACATACCAAAACAGAAAAAGAAAAACTATAATATGACCATTAAAAATTTTATGAATTATTTTTCAGATTATTTTTTTGCTATTTTTGATCTTTAATAAACCTCAGTCTATTAACTCTCAGCCACTCCAATTCATGTGGTAACCTAACATTATTACAGGAAAGCAGTTGTACGCTGAGACAGGCTGCAACACACATTACAACTGAAAACTATCTTCGTTGTTCATGATAAAGTTCAATTATACTTTAAGCATACTCCTTCACGTGTATGTCAGAAATGTCTTCATCAGTCTTAATGCAGAATAATATAAGGGTTGGGCTTGTGTAAAGTATCCGCGGGCAATAATGAGACTAATGTGCATGTAACAGGATCTAAAATTCCCCACCCAAAATAAAACTAATCTTCCCTGCGTCATGAATCATTCGAAATGGGGGGGAGGGGGGCGTTTTCTATAACATGCATTAGTAAAGTTGTCTTATTCCTCACCTCGGTTTAGTACGATTTTAATGAAATGCAGAGTATGGTTTGTTTAAGAAATAAAGGAGCGTAATGTAATGGAATGAGACATTCAGAATTAATTTGTCTCTACAGACCGAAATTTGTAGGGGCTGCTGTGAACTAACCCTACTGGATTCGCTCACTTCAGTGTTAACCTATGGAGAAAAAGTGTCTACTATTTACAGCAACATAAATGCTGAAAATTCGATAAGTATGGTATTTTCAGATAGCCTGAACTTTTCTGCACCTTGCAACAGGATTCGTTTTATAAATTTCATTTGCCAAAGGAATTTAGGAGCGTTTAAAACACACTATACCAGATTTTTTCCCGAATCATTTAAATTTTAAAATATTATTTGCATTTTTTTTTAAATGAAAAATTCCCCAACGCGTAAATTTTTTTCTCTATTATGGAGTATAATTTCTTTTAAATCTTTTAATCCAAGTCGGCAATCCTTGGACAAATTTTCTCCATAGGTTAACATTGAAATGAGCGAATCCAATAGGGTTAGTACGCAGCATCCTTAATGTTTTTTTATCAGATTAGCATCTTCAATAAATTGGTAATGGTATATGTTCTACACTGTTTCTATTATTCACAAAAATACATTTGCATATATTTGAAAACATTCCATAGAAGAAAGAGTCTCTATTTATTCTATATACCTACCTTTAATCAAAATTACAAAATGAAATGTATAATTTTAAAAAAATCATTTAAAAAATATAATAATTTTTAAAAAAATTACTATTTTTTTAGACAAAATTTTTAAAAAATCATTTTACTATTAATAAAAGGCACTTATTTAAAAAATATATTTTAACATTGAAAGGTAGGCTAATATACTATACTATAAAATACTATACTATACTATACGATACTAACTTAAAAGTATATACCGTAAAATCTCGAGTATAATATGCACTTTTTTTTCACATTTTAGTCCACAAAAATGAGGGTGCGTATTATACTCGCGTACAAAGAGCACACGTAGTTTTAAACATTGGATAAACGAACGTACAGCAGCTGTAAGACATTGTCGCAATACTTGTGCGTGCGCATCTGCACTCCGTGATTCATCCACCCGTTTACTAAGCAGGTATTCCTTTTAAACAAACGGAACTCGATGCTCGTATCCCACACGCGTCCGTTTAATAATAAGTCCCTTGAAATAGTGATAGTTCCCGGTTGTTGCAAGTGTAAAAGATTATTATTTTATTTTATTTATTTCCCTCAAATTTTTCAAGATGGTCCTATACAGCAGCAAAAAATTATCAATTGTTAAACGTGAGACGACAGTGATAACAACATATTATGGGAGGATGGGCAGTTGTCATCAAATGAGGATGATGATGGTGATATATATTGCGACGGCACCAATACTTTATGACATGGACCCAACAACAACAATACATGTATTCTAGTGAAAGTGATTAAGACTGATAATTTGACAGTATTGCTTGTTTTGAATAAAAATTTAAGTTTTTTGTCTACTGAATTTAATGTTTTCATTTCTTTTTATTAAAAATTTTATTTATGCTAATACATTTTTGTGCAATTTTTAAATAAGATATTGAAAAGATATGGGTGCGTGTTATAGTCGAATTTTAATTTTTTCCGAAAATTTCGCGCAAAATCAAGCATGCGTATTATACTCGGGTGCGTATTATAGTCGAGATTTTACGGTATTTTACATATAGAAATTTCATATATGATAAATTTTTCTATAAGATTTGGAAATACCTTGTAACACTATTGTAACTCATATTAATTTTCCTTTTTTTTAAATAAAAAATAAAAATATCATTATTATATTTATCATCTGTAATAAAGTTTGACACATATTATAAACATGAAAATTGTTTTTACATAGAGCCGTCAGTGGTGAAGTAAAACTAAATCAAAATGATTAATTGTATTTGCATTAAAAAAGAACAATGTTTTCCATCTTTTTAAAAAAATATCGTGCTTTGAAACTTCGAAAGAATGTTAACAAATTTATTGACTACTTATTCTTGACCGCTTATATATTTTTTACTAGTTACAATAGTGAAGTTATCGGTAAAAATTTGGAATCTAAACCTGAGAACAGGCAAGATGTCTGAAATTTTATTTTCCATAGAATCCTTATTTCACTGCAGAATCGATTTTTCGTGAACAGTTTATCCCTGCATCGCGAAAGGAAAATGCAGTTAGAAAAAAAGATGCAAACCGTGGGAAAAACACCAACCTTGAACGAAAACAATGGACAGCTTTTTCCAGAAGAAAAATAAGAAACCTAAGTAAGTCTTATTTTAGTTTTAAATTTTTGGTAGATCGAAATTCACGATAAGTGATTTTCTCACATCGTTAGGATCAGGAAACTTGCTTTACAAACATTCAATGGGTGATTCCTTCTGTGGACAGATGTGGTTACAGTGGTGCCCGACAGTTAGAAAGAACATCGGTAAAACATTAGGAAGCACATAACATATATATATATATTCAAGGAATAACATAGAGTTGCTATCAGGAAAAGATTTGTCGTTTTAAGAACTTCTCTCACTATCAATTTGCACATTATGGATAAAATGGGATTCATTTTACTGTGAAAATTGTTTGCTTGAATGTAGGCAGATTAGCTGTAGGTAGATATTTAGTAGTCAGAGTTAATTTTATTCTGATAGAAGCATTTAATTAATTTTTAAAAGAATTTTGACATTTTTTAGCTCATAAGATTATATTATTATCAAAACGTAAGACATTGTACAAATAATATAAAAAATTAAGCTGTAAAAATATTGTTTTTTAGTGTTTAAATATTTTTATTTTACTTAGAACAAGTTGAATGTTATTTATCTTTAGCCGATATTCTAAAATAACATTTAATATTCAATTTTCAATATAAAAATTCTCATTTTTTACTTTTATTTTTAAAGTTTTGGAAGATATTTATTAACTTTTACATTTTTTAGTGAATTTGAAAATTATATTATACAATGCATTAACTTTATATCTCTCAGTTTCGCCAGTCACAAGTAAAGTCAATCTGACTAAATGAAAATTGAGTGTTTTTAGCCTGTTATCCTTTTACATACCATGAACTTTCATTTAATCATAAAGAAATGTTATTCGGGTTTTTTTTTTCCTCCACACGACCTTCACTTTTTCCCCGACATCTGGAAAGATGTCTCACAAATCTGGTCTGCAGATCATTCCACGCGAACTGTCCATAATCCCTTGTAATCATATTACGCTGAGATACTTATCACCATTTCAAATCTATGACTGAAGTGGTTTTCCCGATTTCAGTCCTATGATGCATACGGCAAAGTTATTACCATATTTTTTGCAGTGCATACTGGATTAAATTTCTTCCGAGGACAAGTTATAAAGGAATTAGGTTTAGTTGATAGTTTTCATAACCACCAGGAAGTTGTTGAAATTTTCATGAATCATAAAATCTCGTGTCAAAAGTGGTTTTTATCACTCAAGCAATGAAATGTGTTTATCCTTTGAACACCAATTTTATCTTTGCTTACGTTTTGCTTTCTACGGAAAGCAGATAGATGCGTTTTTATGAATTCCTTTAGAAAACTGAATTAGGATGCATTTCAAAATGATAAATTTTTAGAAGACTGTCAAAACTTCTACAGAACTCAATGGATATTATCAGAGAGTTTTGTCAAGTTGAAGTATTACTCAATGGCAAGAAATGGTTTTTTCGGGCCTACTAGGACTCAGAAATCAATTCATCCGTGGGTATTTTTTTTCATGAAATATTTGTCTTGCTTTCCTGGTATTAATCAAGAATAATGACTATGGAATTTCAAATCAAGTAGTACAAACAAACATTGTGATCCACTAAATTTTAATCCACTAAATCGCTAGTAATTTTTCTTTTAAAGGCTCTTATTCCAAGTCGCTTTAAGTTGTAAATTGTACGGAAATTTATCTTCATCTCTCGAAGTTCTGTAGGTTATAATCTTCAAATATGTTGTCACTCACACACACACACACACACACACACAAGCAATTTGACTAATCGTACTCAAAACTACTAACCGTAATGTAACATGCGAGAGCACAAACCAACTTGTATAGTGTACTACTTTTACTCACACATTAAACACTAATTGTTTATGCAACCATTGTTTTTGTGTGTGCTTTTGCTTCTTTCGAGTTTACATTATTTCTGACCTGGTTCCGATTGAGGAATGGGCTTTACGGAATGTAGGCCAGGGATTCTCTGTCCTCTGGGGGACCCCAAGAAGATAGAAGGAAAGCCACCAAAATTGAATTCAAGCAAAATCATGAATCTTGAAAGGTTTCAGATATCTACACCCTTGTAACAAACTATGGAAAAACCTCTTGATAGACCAATGTTGCTCTGCGGATTTACATGTGCTAGATGGTAACTAATGCAATGGAAGAAAGGAGTTTCTCCAAAAGGATACATTTGAAGAATGCATGCAGATTTGATGTTGTTGTTGATAATGCCCCCTGGTTGGAGGTTCCATTCACCAGGTCCTAAAAGGCTATTAAGCTGAAAGTAGTATCTCTTGTTTCGAATTAACACCACAAGTGTTGGAGTCCGACTTGGCAAAATGATGGGTTCAGTAATTTTTGAACCGAGTCAAGTGACAAGACCGGAACACTTGACCCCGCACCTCCAGAGGTAAATTTGAGAACTTGGAGGACATTGTAGCCACAACCTATTTTACGTGACCGGCCACCATTAGTGAACACGGTGGTGGATTTGCAGCGACGAGTATTGAACCAGGGACGTTCAGATCATTGGCCCGCTGCTCTTTCCAACTGGGCCACCGCGCCCCAATGCATATAGATTTACATTGGCAAAGAAAGACTCAAAAGACATACAATTGAAAGTGGTATTCTAAAGGAAGTACAATGTACCAATGTTTTAGAGAAATTTGTTTCGAAGAAATTACGCAAATAAAATATTTTAATTGTGTGGCAGGAATAAAACATTAAGATACTGAGTGATATTCTTATATTGCGATTTTATTTCAACTTGTTTTCCCAATTGTATTAAAGTAATATAATACACCATTTTAAAGAATAGTGGTACATTTCAAAGTCAAGGTTGCAACTATTCGTGCAATCTGACAGGCCTAATTTTGAGGCTGATATTACATCCATTGAATAAAATTTTTTTCTGAGAGTAAACTTTTAATTAGGGCAAAAAAAAATCTCTAAAGACTTCTGATATTTGCACCCTTGTAGCAAACAATGGATTAACTTTCTCTTTCACTAACGTTGAATTAGCTGTGCGGATTTACATGTGCTTGATGATAACTAATGTGACTGGAAAAGGGGTTTTCCCCAAGGTAAAACATTTGAAGAATGCATACAGATCTACACTGGCACAACAAAGACTCAACAGACATTCTCTTATGGCAATTGAAAATGTTTTTCTAAGAGATTTAAAATTTACCGGTGTTTTAAAGAAATTTATTTCTAAGAAATTATGCAAAGAAAATGTTTAAATTTTTATTGTTGTTAACCTCGGAAAAATAAATTTAATTTTATCCTCAACTTCTTATTTGCTTTTTGAAAATACAGAGTGATGCAGAAGTCGTTTGACTCTACCAGTTATCCGTCTCTTCAGTGACCAGAGAAATGACAATGGGGAGTTAGCAAATACAATAACAACAAAAACAAGAACAATAGGTGACATAATCGTATTGCACATAAGAACATATCTATAAAAAGGAGACAATATTAAGACGTAGTAGGAATATTAAAATAAACGTCTGTCAAGCGACTTATGTCCAATCTGATATTGCTGGGGGGGGGGGGGTCACAGAAGCCTACCCATAGGCTTATATCTTAATATGACCATGAGCCTCACTTAGGAGATAAAATATAACATTTCCCGTAAATTTTTACAACAGCTTTTAACAGAAGTAATAGCACCTTATTCTTCTGAAAATTCTACGGAAGAAATTTACTCTCAGAAAAAAAATGTTATTCAATGGATCAGTCTCAGAATTAGGACTGTCCAATTGCGCAAATAGTTTCAGCCTTGACTTTGAAACCTATCACTCTTCTTTAGCATCTATGGACAGCAAACATTCGACTCCATTCTTTGGAATAAATATATTCATACTCCATTAGATTTTAGAAAGTTCTTTAAAATGGAATATTATATTACTTGAGTACGATTGGGAAAATAAAATCACGGTATTGAGGTAGAGCTTTCTGTATATTAATGTTTCATTTCTTTCCCCTCATTTGACTTTTAATAGTTGGTAAATTTTGAGAGACAAAGTAAAACCCCAAAAATTTCTAAATGGAGAAGAACTTAATCGCTGTAACCTGTATATAAATTTATGACCTAAGTTTACCGTGATTGTTTATGGTAGATACGTATGTTTTAATGTAACTTACACGATAAAATATTTTTGAAGGTTTTTCTTTGGTATGAACAACTTGAGATAAAATAAATAATCTTTTCCCTTATATCCATTGTCATATTGAATAATTATGTTTTTCATTCAAAAAGATTGTATTGTAAATCAAATGTATTCATATATCAAGATTGTTCTGTAGGAAAATTTTTAAGTCTTTTTCTCTATACATTTGTAGCAGAACTTTTACGTTTATAAAACTTATTTTTCTCTTTTTTTATATATACGAGAGTGGAAATAATTAAACTTCTCTTTTATTTTTTTTACTTCGGTGAAACATAAGATACCAAAGTAATTATTTTGTTTTCCTTAACATGTGCAGAAAGAAGGGCACGAGTCCTCGCTATTCCTTTGATAGAAGAGGCAGTGACATCATTTCCACTGAAAAATGAGTTCAAGTTGTTCCTTCCACCTCTCAAGTTAGTCAGACAAAAGTACGGCTGGACGCTGAGAGATGAGCTAGAGTTGTTTGTTTATGCTGGCAATATTCTTAAGGATTCTAAGAAAAGCTTTGAGGTTAGAGAATTTTTACGGGAGACAGTTTTGATAGGGGGCACATTTGTTCGTGTTTAAGACAGGATCCATTTCAGAAATAGCCTTAAAAACGTTAGCAGTCCGTAACCTAAGAATATCGCTCTGCCTTTAGAGCTATTACTTCTTCAAAGCAGACGCGAGTAAAATTATGTGAAGTTTAAAATAAAATACAATTTGAGTAACACCTAAATTATTGTCAAGAAAAGAGATGAAAACTTAATATTAATCTAAATGCCCATCTAAGGAAAGAATTGGTCCGAAACTTGATGTTAAGGTTATTAAAAAATCTGCAATTCTTCTATCTTGTTGTGAGGAATAAATTGAATACGTTTCACAAATGTCTTTCAAAGGAAATCCAAAAGTAAGAGCCGGGAACATTGAATTTCATTGTTGCTCTTTTCAAGTTTTTAATTAAAATTTCAAGTTATAACTATGATTATTATTTTCAATTATTGTGTCTCTGAAGCCCTTAATATAGTTCTATTAGGTCAAAATTAGTAACACTGCATTAAGTACGTTGTTCATTCAATGTATTTTTAAGCATTATTTTGTGCTATAATACAAATTAATTTATGTTACATTCGTAATACTTTAAGCATTTCATGGAAATAAGTGTTTCCATAGACCAGAAAATTTCTGTGCAGAAATATGACAAAAATTTTATTAAAATAAGAAATTTCCATCAAACATTTTTCGCTAAGTTTGATGTTCTATGGAATTTATGTAGTTCATAAACATCATTATTTTCAGCGTACATAATGATGCTTTTAGAAGAGTCCCTTTAAAAGCATCTCTGATAAAACGTCTTTCTTGCATTATGAAAAGGGAAGTTAATGGTGGAAGTTTTAATTCAAACATAAGAAATAGATGTATAATTTTCAATAACTAAATTTTTATTGCATTGAAATTTATTAAATACAATATTTCACATTAAAAAAATTTAAAACATTTATTATAAATTACTTTATAAATTTTTTTCTTATCCATTCATTTAAAAATTATTTAAATAATATTATTTTAAAGTTTTAAAACGTCATATCACTATATGTAGTTTCATGCAAAGTCTCTCTTGTTTTATCCTTTAAAATTACTTAGAGGCATAAGTTCACAAACTATGAAGTAATTCCTTTTTTCTCTTTCTATTTTCTAATTATTTCCTATTTTTTAATTGGATTTTCTTTATACTCATCAATATCATCGATTTTTTTTGTGTTACTTCTAGATAACAAACAGAAAATAATATCCTCTTTTTGCAGAAAATTTTCTGTAATCGCTTCAAGCCTATATCTACAAATAACAATGTATGCCTCTACAAAGAAATTCTCTCTGGAACAACTGTAAATCATTCCTTGCTTAAAAAATTTATTAAATGTATTAAGCCTCTAGGATAAAATGTATTAAGCCTCTAGGTCTAAAAAAGTCCCTTTTAAAATTAATAAGATAAAACAAAATATATTATGAAATATATTAAGGATGATTTTCAAAGCAACCTTAATTGCAAACATCGGTCGTGCATTTTACTTAGAAATTGGATGAAATTTGTTATGAGGGATGTGTGTTTATTGATGGAGAAGTTAAAACGCTTTTTAAAATACATTTTTCAAAAATTTTTGAATTAATTATAATGAAAGGAATTTGAAATATTAAACATTTTATTTTTTTAAAGTGTTGATTGGTTTAATCTTGCATACCTACATGAAAATATTAGCACTGTTACTTCACTAATATTAGATCTGTTAGCTATTAACTTAATTATCTGTGTCAATACATTTTAATTTATAAAATAGACTTAGATTATGGAAGAAAACAGAAAATATATCGGAAAGATAAAAATTAGGCCAAATTTGGTAAAAGTTAAAGAGAATTTTCAGTTTCTTTAAAATTAGTTTTTATAGGATGTAGTTATGTTCTTTGAATTGTATTAAGAACAACACTAACAAGGTATATTCCACTTCGGTATCATTCATATAGCTAAATGAGGGTCAATACTCGTACTTTTATAAATCCTTTTGTGATACCTATCAAGTATTTTACTAAGTAAATAGTCGCGAGATGTTCGTTTGCTTACCCTGAATTTTAAACTCAACTCAAAAGAAAGTTAGATTTATATTAAAAGTGCTCGTTTATCTTTATAATAGAAAAAGGTGCAGTGAAATTGCTTGGAAAACTTTTTCATACATTATTCTAGCTAAATTAATGCCTCTTGAAGGATCTTCTCGATAATGCATTCTCAAGTGGAAAAATTAAAATGTTGATTGCGATTTCAGCTGATTTGTTGTTCTCTTCTCGAGTTACATGCTTGAATGGAAGGAACAATGATTAAACTGCTTTTCGGCACTATGTGAGAAAATTCCATTAATGAAACGTGAAGATAACCAGCTCTTCAATATTAATCCTAGAAGCACGAAACTTACATTAATCGGTGCTTACGCTTTACACGAAGCAATCTGCTAACAGGATTTGATCTCTCTGCTTCCAGGGCAGGCTTAATTACCCTAACCAACGTCCAGGTCATAGACACTGTGGCCTCAGGTTTTAATTTTCTTATGCATAGGCTTTGTGTTTGTAATAAAGGTGTTTACGTTTTAATCTGCGGCCATCACTAATTGCACATTCTCTCACCTTTTTCATTAAAAGGTAATTTGTTTTTTACTTCTTGTTTCGACTCCTGATTGAATTAAAAACCGATCCCCGAGAAAAGAAACTTGCGATAATAGGTTGTTTCAGGAAATGGAAAATAGGAGCGATATAGTTACCTCATTAATAAGTTCTGGTTATAAATTAAATATTAAATTAATATATACTTGTTAGAGGAATTTATTATTTCAAGCGAGATGGCAGCAGTAGTGTATATTAAAATAATATTAATTATTTATTTCAATGCATGTAAAAATATAAATTTCAATATCTGATTTTCTAGTTATTGAAGAGGCCTGACTGAATGAAGAAATACAAAATTACTTTAACTAAAAATATCCTAGCATTTTTTTTTGTTTCCAGAAAATATTCATATTTTTAATTGACTCAAAATACTCTTCATTTTATTAAATATTATACCTTTGTTTAATTTACAGTGTAGAAAAATGTAAACATTCATATATAAATCGCATGTTAAGTAAGAAATATTTACTGAGAACTATTGAGATACACATTCCAATAAATTACCTAAATTATCCCCTTGAATAGTTTTGAACATAAGAATTTCAATAGTTATTTTCGTAAGATGCCCGTAGAAGGAATTTGGAATATTTATTTGACACTCCAAAGCAAGAATAATATTCTCCAGCCATCATTTTCATTTGAATCATTTTCAGGCATCGCTTATCATCTGAATTCTTAATTTTAATTCTGCCTGTAATTTAAATACTTTCCGAAAAACGTCCTGAATGGAATTAAAAATAGACTTGAAAATAAGACTACGTGTTTTAATGTTGATCATTACTATTGGTGGCAAGATTTACCCACCTTCCTTTTTCCCCCAGGACGTGAAATGCAGAAGATTTAATTGGGTTTTTTCCTATCTGAATGCCGAGTTGGAATGATAGGTTGGTTGGTCGTGAGCGCCATGGTCAAGTTTTGCTACACAAGGGCTAATTAGACAAGAACTACCGTTTAAAGCTACAACTATGCCAGTAATGGGACTCTAACCCATAAGCTTTGGGACCAAATGCCAGAGTCCTAGTTTTTAGGCTATCGCCCGGCTACAATGCGAGAAATATTTGAATCAATAAACTTTTGAAAAAGCGTACTACTTTGATTAGAAAGTCTTACAGATTAAAATTTGTAAATGATGCCTATATGATTATGTCAAATCAGTTTAAATAATAAATATTGTTTTGTTTCCGAAGGGATAAATGGTGTCATGATTTTATTTAGATTAATTTCGATTCCGACCAAATTGGATAACTAATAGGAATCTGTTGTTTATCAGTTATTGGCGTACCTTTTAAAGAATAAAACACTTTACAGCATGAATATAATTTGTTATTGGGATTCAAACTATCTATTTTTTTATAAATTTAAGCAGAATAAATAACTTTGTTCAAAATTTTAATTTTGTTTTCATACAAAAAACATTTTAGGTACTCTCTTCTAACGAAACTACCGCGGGTTATTAACGTAGGATTACTTATCGCTGCTTACCTCTTTTGTATGTGTATATGTATGTATGTGTTATGTATATATGTATCTATATATAAGTACGTATGTATATATATATATATATATACATACATACATGTATGTCAAAATTTTAACGTATTTTGGTACTTTTCTGTTTAACTGCTTACTGCTTGTCGAAGCGATATAGACTGGGTTTGGCATGCTGCCAGAATTATAACTCGCGAGGACGGATCGACGGACGGTTTTAGAGTCTGAAATTTTGCTTTCCGAAGGACCGTTATGAAGGAACGTAATCCTACGTTAAAAAGAGAAGTAGCACTAAAAGTATCATTTCAGAGTAAATTTAATATTTTCTTTACCATAGCTTTTAATATAAAAATAATATGATGATTAAAATATAAGAAATTCAGAAAAATTGTATCGCTTAAACGGTAGTAGATAACCATATCACACGTAATGACAAATAATTTTATTTAAAAAATTGACTTCAGTTACAATGACCTGTTCTTACAGTCATATAATTTAGAATGTGGAAGGGTTTTAATCTTTTTTTACAACGAATGAACATTAAACACTGAACTGGCCTAGTTAAAATAATTTTAAAAACACTTATGCAGTTAATGGCATTGCACCAAAAAATAATCGCTGAACATGACAACAACTTTCTAAAAGTATTTCAAATTTGGTAAACTTATATAATTTAGTCCAAATTATATTCATTTAGGATGAATTTAAGACTTAGATTAGCATTAAAATTTATAGTCATAATTTAGATTCCATTAAAGTACGAAAGTTAATTTTTAAACATTATTTTTGATTCTAATACATCTAATTGGGTCACCAAAGGGTAAAAAAAATTCTCGTCTGTTTCTAAAACCTTTAATCGCCTTTTAATTGGAAAAATTTAATTTTTTATATGACCATATGTTCCCGGATTTAGGAAATAAGTAGCAGACATATTTAGAGTACTAAAATTTCATCCCAATATTTCTTCTCATATAATATAATCCAAAAATTTTCGTAGCATAAGTTAGAGAATCGTGATCATTGTTTGGGGACTGTTTTATGAATTTTCTAAACGAGGCCAAAAGATCTGTGCACCTTTCATCGTAGTTCATTAGATAAAAAATATTTTCGTAAAATACACTGCTGGCCACCCAAATTGCAACATCAAGAAAGACAAGAGATATCACAACAAAATTTATTTTGTAGATAACATGTTGACCAAGTATCAAATGATTAAATTTATAGACTTCTGTAAAGCGTGGTTCCTGCCAAAATCAGTAGCCAGAGTAGCCGCCATTGTTGGAGATCACCGCTGCCACACGCCTCGGCATTAATTCAAAGAGACTTTGGATGAGTTCTTGGGGTACAGCAGACCAAGCAGCTTCCACACGTTGCCAAAGTTGATCTGCTGTGGCAGCTGGGGATGGAATCTGGGTCAGTCGTAGAGCAACCATGGACCACATATTTTCTATCGGCGAAAGATCCGGAGAGCGAGGCGGCGAGGGAAGCAATTCAATCTGGCGATTGACGAAGAATCGTTGGACAATGCGTGCCACGTGTGGTCGCGCATTATCCTGTTGAAATATAGCTGTGGGCAAGCCCTGAAGGTAAGGAAGGACAACTGGCTCCAACACCTCGGAGATGTAGCGCTGGCTGTTTAAAGTACCGGCAATGCGTACTAGAGGTGTGCGAGAGTGATATCCAATACCGCCCCATACCATAATACCCGGTGCAGGACCAGTGTGGCGGTGCATAACGCAGCTGTTCAGCATCCTCTCTTCACGGTGTCTCCAGACTCGAATGCGACCGTCGTGGTGTTGCAGACAGAAGCGTGACTCGTCAGTAAAGACAATTTCATTCCATACTGCTGTCCACATCCTTCTGTCATCGCACCATTGGCGGCGGAGACGTCTGTGGTTCTGCGTCAAGGGTAGACAAAGCAATGGACGTCTTGCGGACAGACCACTCTGCTGTAAACGGCGTCGAATGGTACGCGCAGACACTGGATGATGCGTTACAGACTGCATGTGCTGTGCTAAGGTTCGTGATGTGACTGAGCGATCCGTCACTGCCATGCGCACAATTTGCCTGTCATCACGTGAAGTGGTGCACTGAGGTGGATGCGATCGAACACGTCGGTCCGTCGTACCCTCCTGCATAAAACGATCACATATCCACATTACAGTTGTTTGGTTTCGTCCAACACGACTACCAATTTCCCTGAAAGATAATACACAATCTCGGTAGTCCACTATCCTTTCTCTGTCGAACTCGGATACTTGATCAAAAGATGATCGCTGTTTTCGACGAGGCATAATTGATCGTTTTTTTGAAAAAAACACAAGAAAAACACAATTGCCGAACTTGAAATCGTCGAAATCTCCAAGTCTTAAATAGCGCTTTGAAGTGGCGCCAAGGGCGCGCGTGATGTGCGTCTGCGCTGAAATTCTAATCATTTGCATATCTCACCTCCGCTAATGCATGTTGTAAATTTCATGTTATTTGCATGTTTCCTTCAGGGTGTTGCATTTACAGTGGCCAGCAGTGTACTAATTAGAAAGCTCGTCATGATAAATAATGGCATACACAAATTTGTAAATTAACTCTATATAAGGATTGAAAATTATAACACACATATATTTTCAATGAAATTTTTCTGTTACCAAATGAATAACGGAAAAGATTTTTCCCCACAAAGATTGTGAAAGAGTGTTACAATACTTTAAAATTCTCTTCCCAGAAATACCTTGATTTGGGTGAATTATTGTGTTCAACTCAGACTTTCGGACATTTTTTTTCTAACTTTCAAATTAGTCTTCAATAAATATAAATTTTGTATAGATAAACTTATCAACATATTACACTTATCATAATGCATGTAAATGGTACGATATTACATCTATACACACATTTTAATTTTTAAAGCGCTTATTCTGATGATATAATCTGATCAAATATTAACTATAATCTGAAAAAAACATTAATTAAAAATTTTACTGACCTTAAGTTAATTATATTCTTGAAACTACTCATTTTTAATAAAAAAAGTAAAGAAAAAGATATATAAAAAAGATCATCTGCTTTAATTAATTTTCGTTACGAAAGACGCAAAGTTTTAGGAACAATATTTTCTTTACTACAATTCTTTTTTAAAAATGGTGAACTTTTTGAAACTCACTGAAAAAGTTCTTTGGTATTTTGAAGCATAAAAATTTCCAATTTCTGCAGTCGTTAAGAGCCTAATTTAAAGGATCTTTTATACTTATACATCGCGCGAATTTTTGAGTACATTTTTTAGTAATAACATATTTAACAATATTTTTTTACAACAGTTAGAATTTGTGAAATAGAGAGAATACTGTTATCAGTTAGATTTGCAAGATGTAAACGAATTTGATAAAAAGAAGACAAACAATTTCCAATCCAGTTCTTTAGAATAAAACTTGTCTTAATCTCCCAAAATTTAGAACTCTTTTCAACAGGCATATTCTGCAAACCAACTTTGCTAAGAAACACTAAGAAACAAAAGGAGTATATATATATATATATATATATATATATATATATATATATATATATATATATATATGTGTGTCTCCGTCCTGGAAACATGTCGTAAATTGCGCTGCGGTTTTTATATATTTTCATGTGCTGCCCCGGTAGCATTATGACTGTTCTCAACTATGATAGTCCTGTAAATGCCGATCCCGACAGAGGCCAGAATAGGCCATAATGTACAAATTAATGTCCAGCAACGATGGTGTGTAGCTGTATGACGCTCCACGGAAATTCCTGAAAAGTAAAATTTAAATTGAACTGAGATCGCCTCTTCCTTCCTTTCTGGTGGTGAACTTAAATTTATTCGCCGTGCCAGCCACTCGTTCTTGATGCCAGCTACGACATGTTCTTGCTACGACTACCAGTACGACACTTCAATCCCTTCTTTTGGATCCATTACATATATATATATATTTATATATATGCATATATATATATATATATATATATATATATATATATATATATATATATATATATATATATATATATATATATATATACGGGGGCTGTCCGTAAAGTATCCGAATTTTATTTATAACTAAAAAAATATAATGGATATAGATACTACATTTTAATCCCCTTCAAAGTATCGTCCTTGAGAAGCAACACACTTAGCCCAACGTTGTTGCCACTCTTGGAAGCAGGATTAGAAGTCGTTCTTTGGAATGGTCAACAGCTGTTCGATCGCTCTTTGTTTGATGGTAGTCACATCCTCAAACCGTCGTCCTTTAAGCGTTTTCTTTAGCTTTGGAAATGCGAAAAAATCGCACGGAGCCAGGTCTGGTGAGTTGGGAGGTCGCGGGACTTGAACGGTGACATGTTTGGTTAAAAATTTTGGAACCACATGTGAGGAGTGAGCAGGGGCATCATCGTGGTGAAGAATCCATTTCCCAGATTTCCACTTTGCTGGTCGTTTCCTCCTCACGGAATCACGAAGTCGCCTGAGCACATCACGGTAGAACTCTTTATTAATGGTTTGTCCATCTCTCGATGGTCTGTCCACCTCTCGCAATCTCTCGAACTGTCATTCGTCGATCTGATCGTATCACAGTACGAACCTGTTCCACTTTGACATCATTTCTCGATGTTGATGGACGCCCTGATCGTGCATCACTTTCCACAGATTCCCTTCCATCTTTAAAACGTCTAAACCATTGAAACACTTGAGTTCGGCCCACAACATCATCACCGTATGCTTTCTTAAGCAAATCGAAGGTTTCGGTTGCCGTTTTTCCAATTTTACTACAAAATTTGAAGCAAACACGTTGCTCAGTTGATTCCGTCATGATCCAACCCGACACGAGACTTCCACTGCGTTCACTTTTCGTTATTGCTACAAGAGCATTGCGCTTCGCAGTGCTTGGTTAATTGCCAACATAACAAGTTTACATATGTTTAAACATGCTAATTAGCGTGCGCACGCAGAGCGGTGTCTGTATTATGTTTTATACATTCAGTTCGGATACTTTACGGACAGCCCTCGTATATATATATATATATATATATATATATATATATATATATATATATATACATACAGTGGAATCTCGATCGATCGTTTTCCGAATCATCGTTTTCCCGCCTGTGTCGTTCATTTCTTCCAGTCCCAGCGATTATATTGCTTTGTTATGTTCCCGCATCTATCGTTTTTCCGCATTTATCGTTCATTTCAGTCGGTCCCTTGAAAAACGATAGATCGAGATTCCACTGTAGATATATATATATATATATATATATATATATATATATATATATATATATATATATATATATATCCGATTTCTCCAATAAAATCAACAGCTGTTCTTGGTAAACGTACAAAAAATATCATTAGTGTTAAGACAGTAAGATAGTAGATTGTAACATTAAAACATTTTTTTTTTTGTCAAACCTGTTTTTTTTCAAACGAATAACTGGATAGACTTTCAGTTTAAATGTAAGTCTTGTTATATTACAGTTATTTAAAGATCCGTATTTTTTCCTTTGCGATTCGTTTTATTTTAGGCACAAACATCAGAAAAAAACAGTGCACCATCTGTATCGTATTTTAAATGCAGTTTTTGTTTTCGCTTTATTTTTTTTATTCCAGACACAATGGTGGGAAGATTTTTATTATCTGCCTAGACAGAGAAGGAGAACTTGAGTGATAAGGCGTTAAACAAAAAGTAGAACACTTAGTAGAGCGAAGGTCAGAAGGAAATGGCTGTCGGAAACGCCTACGAGATCACAAAAGGACGCTGATATCATGTTTAAGCATATTTGTGGTACAAAGTCCTTTCTACCGACGTTTATATGAAATATTACTTTATTTTTTTCATGCATTTCTATCTTTTGCAGTACCTTTAATATAGTTCAACCTGCACATGATTTTATTTATCATTTTACTCAATAAAATTTGTAACTATATAACCAACTAGCATTTTACTCTTGGAAATCATCTCTTTAGGGCATTAAGAATTGCTCTCAATGGAAACCACTATTGGGGGGGGGGACAAACAAATCAATTAGGGGTCACTTATATGTGACTAAAATATCAAACCAGTCTAGTACAGAGCTGCAAAATTCGAAATGGGGTGAGGGCCATATTACTTCGGGGAAAACAGCTGCAGGCCGCAGGAAAATAGGATTGATGGGAAATCGAAAAATATTTTATCCTACAAAATGCAAATTACCGATTATTTAAATAGTAAGTAAGAAATTGATATTCATTGCCTATAAATTCCTTTCGTAATACTTTAAATCTAAAAATAACATTCCGTATTTTTTAGGTTTATAATTTTATGCGTTTTTCACAGAATGCTTCGCGGGCCGTATGTTGTGCAGGCCTGGTCTACTACAATTGTTTAATTGTTTAATTGAACAATTAAACAATTATTAATTTTGTTTAATTGATTAATGATTTTTTGTTACAATTGTTTAACTTTGCGCTTTGTTATTAATCATGTATATTTATATATATATATATATATATATACATACTGCAAAGTCACAGACTTTTGCTTACATAATATAATTGCCTTTTATCTGCATACACAAACAGAGATGCACAGTATCTAATGAATAATATTGTGATTAAAATTTAATTTTGAACAAATGATTTCGTGATGATTCGAAAGTCTAGAAAATAAATACTTTTAAGAAAATTGTTTTTAATAAAGTAAAACTCATAATTATTTCCAATAATCTATATTTTTCATTCTTAGATGACAGAAATTACTTTAATGTGTTATATTTTCTTTCTCTTCCAAGTACTTTATTCCTTGGTAATCACCAAGATTGAATATGCCAAGATTTAATTTGGCTAACCTGTAATTTATAGGTATAAATGATTTTTATGAAAATTTTCAAATATAGTGTAACGTTAAACAGGAAGAGAAATTACATCGAGATTTATTCTCCGTTTATAAGGAAAGTTGATTAAAAATATCAAATAATTTTTACGAATGTGTGTTACAAACCTGGAAAAAAAATGACAATTTTATTTCAAAAAACTTTAAAAGAACGTATTGGTGTGAGTCATATATTTGTTATAACGAATTCTTACACAAGATATAACACCTACGGATATTACTCTTACTAACCGAAGGGTTAGCTATCTCATTATGCATCTAAATCCAGACTTTACAGAGCAGTTTATTCATGCAGTTGCTGACTCACTGTAAACTACTATGTACGACGAAAATTGCCAGTAAAATATTTAAATTGATATGCATTGCGACTTTAGTTTCGCAGGATTTTGAAAATTGTATTGAAGAATTCATTATCCATTTCCAGTTCAATATAATTTGTAATTAAATTTGAGTTTCTACAACCCAAAATGTATCTTTATTCAAAGAATTTATTTTTTTCGACTCTCGTTCACACGTAATATTTTTTCCATAACATTCACAAGCAATTTAACTTGACAAAAAGAGAAAGCGGTTGAAGAAAACTCGTTCATCAACCTTGTCAAGGTTATACTTTACTTTTCTCATGCATGTTTAAGATGTCATTTTTTTATATATACAGTATACTCTACGATCGAAGAGATGTCCGATACCCTTATTATATTTTACGCTATTTAAAGTTGGAGAAGGAAATAATTAGCTCTAGTATTTTTTCCTATTATTGCATACTATGATACACAAAACTAAAATAAATAAATAATAAATAATTAACATTGTTATGGGAAGCATTTTAAAAGTAGTGATTAAAACACAGCAAATTATTTCCCAAAAAATAGGAAGCCGATTTTTTACAGCATATTTATTTGGTTGCTTATTTCTTGGTGCATCAAGATGATATCGGCCATTCGGTGAACCAAAGGTTGGTCGAAGATGTGCCCTCCACACTTGTTTATGATAAATATATAGCAATCTACTCTAATCATCATTCTGGGCAAGGAACCATGTAATTAGGATGTCAAAAAAGGAAGTGAATATTTTAAAAAAATCAGAGGAAATTTTAAATTATATTTTGTAACAACTCCTACTGCATTGGATTGCTAACAATTTTGGTTTAAAGATTTTCCTGTTTTCTTTTTAAAAAAAGATAAAAATATGGGAAGTACTACTTTTGTTGAGTATTTTTGCGAGCAAGCACCTAGGGAATCGTCAGCGATTTATAAAACCATTCAAATATTATATATTTCATCTCTAAGACATAATGTGATTGCATCAGAAGATCAACAACAAACACACTAGCCCTATTTACTGCTAACTCCGATCTGACACTTACCAACGGCCGACGGCCCCATATATCGGTCAGCCATGTAACAGCGTCGAGCACAAAGCAGGTTCGCACTCCAAAAGAAATGAATTACCATATTTATTGAGAATTTGAGCATGAGTTGAAGATTTTGGGGAATAATAATGCGATGCAGTCATCTCAGGCGCTATTCAACGCCTACTTCACAAGCGCAAATCTTTTAACTCTATTAAAGTTTGTAACAAACATTTTGTTATTAAAATATTTGAAGTTTAATAAAAGAATGTTCAAAATGAGCGATCTCTCGTAAAAAACATTTTTACACTGGTTAAAGACGAATCGATTTTCTGGCGAAATAAATGGAAAAAATTGACATCTATTCTGTTCTTGCAAGGCATTTCCTACGAAGAGTTGTTACTACATGGACTTCTATACCTTAATAAACAACCTATAGAGAATCTCCTCTCCTGTACAATATGGAATACTGATTGCGTTAAAACTTTGCTAGTACTATTTTGTGAAGTCCTCCTGATACGTACTTGAACCATTATATTGTTATTCTGTAAAACTGAGATTCGAGGATTGTCCTCACAGTCCTCACTCGTTCCACGCATAGTCAATTAAATAAAATTAAATAGCAAATAAAATTAAAATAAATTAAAACCTCAAGTTTAATAATTAGCTGATTGTCGTTAAGTATTTTACCTACAAACAGAAGAGAAGAGAACCTCTTAGGAAGAACTTCTGTCTCTAGACTGATATTCATTGACAAAGCTTATTACTGACATGAGAGTGAGCAATAATGTTTTATTGTGTTTTCTTTGTGTAACTCGTAACTGTAATCTACAACCGAAACCTTAAATTCTCAAAGAGAAAAAGTGTTTATTTTTAGGTATATATTTGTCTATCAATCATTATACGTAAAATAAAAAAATCATCTAAGTACTTTTTTAAAGCCCTCTTATACTGCAAGGGCCCAGAGGAGTTGAAAGTACAGAGAAAGGGATATTTTATGAAGTATCAGTTACAAATTCAGTTAACCGTAGTACTTCATTTTTAAATACTGTGTTTTCACTTAATTAGCGACTTTTATCTCAGCATTTATCTTCCAGCATATGATGCTAGGAGTTAATTACCCCTTACTTCTTATTTTAAAAATTTCGAGCTCTCAACAATCCTCCAGAATCCCCACAAAAACATCTCATACACATCGGAAGATCGATGCACACACTACTCCTGGATGAATACTAATGAGCGGTTGAGCCATTCTTTGAGTGGCATGCGACGTGATGCTGCAAACTTCTCTTCTACCCATTAATGTCACGATGAAGTACGACTCCGGCTTGCAGGGAATCACTCACAGTCGTTTAAAAGAGGGTGGCCAGACTTGTGTTAAGATCGAACGTGAGGCGAATGTCCGCCTAATTGGTTGGGATGGAAATAACAAGAGCCTATGGTAGAGGAGGAACACAGAATTAAAGAGATATTTACTAGAGCCGCGTGTGTTGGGACAATATCGTGTCTGGGATGAGTTTAGGCTAACAATTAATGTACGATTTGAATGAAACGCATTTAGGAATACGATAAACGCAAGTTATGTATGATAGCATACAAAATGCAGAGGAGTGATGAATGTTTTGAAAACTGGTCTGGCAAAATCGAGATTTGAATTTATATAAACCACTTTTTTTTCTTTAACAAATGACATGAATTTTGTGCAGTGTTTTTCGAAATACTATTATTATTATGTTTCATAATTTGTTTCTAAATTAATTCATTATTTAAATGTTAATGCTGTAAATTTCCTTTACAGGCTTTTAGTCTCCCATTAAAATACTTGCTTATTAATGATTGTAAGAATAAACACTGAAGCACTAGGTTTAAACCCTTCAGCACTAAGTTACATCAATTTATCCCTCTCTACCTGTTTTCACAGGCATATTCATAAGGTAAACATAATAACATATATAAATGGAAGTCAAAATTCAAGACGTTGAATACTAAGCATCCTTCTTAATAATTCATGTGGGATGCAATTAATTTTCTCACTCTGAAATCATTCGCTGAAACATCCCATTAACACTATAGGAAGGAAAATATTTAACTATCAGAAACAGGTTTTTTCCTTTCTCCTTTTCTAATGTCCTGAACTAAGACTATTTACATGTTAATTTAGAATATTTTTGTTCTATGAATTAGGTTTTTTTACGTATTAGAAATTTAGTGTTTCAAATAAGAATTCGAAATAAGGGAGATAATACTAGTCTAACAAAAAAAAATTAACTGAAAAGAAAACTTACCTTGTATTCTAGCCCTAGTACTAATCTAACGATTTAATCCTTCTAACAACCCCTTAATTATTTTCTCAGAAATTAATGACAACTAAAACAGCATAGAAGCCTCGGTTCAAATTAGTTTACTATAAGTTTTAACGTATGTAAACAAACCGTTGTTAATAACTTTGAAAGAGGACTTTGGACTCAATATTATATGTTATCTAAACATGTGTTTGAAGTAATAATGTTTCTAAATTAACTTTGTAATTTCTGTCTACATTTTGGACGAAATTCAAGCCTATCGGGATTGAAATTTTTATCTTCGGGAACATGTATTGAAATTTTAAACGCTCAATTAACTATAGTTCGAGCAACTTAAATATAAAAGTTTTACACTAAATTTTGAAACATAAATCTCACATGTCTTGTTACAGTAAAATACAAGAGCAATTGTATTCCAGACCTTTGTAAACCTCTTTGCTGTATAAATTTTAAAAGGAGCAGTGAACTAAATCAAGAAAAAGAATACCTTCCTTTATGAACTATATAAACTGTCCAAAAACCCAGCTTTCTGAACAACATATCTTTGACTGTCCAGTCATTGTGGCTGCCCTTTTCAAGCTGGTTTTGTGGCCACAAGAACTCCGCCACAGCCCATAGGCACGTGATCAGATAGCGGATGTTATCCAGGATTTTGGTTCTATTTAATTGAATTTTTCTTTTGCCCTATTCGTAAACACTACAACAACAACAATAATAATACGAAAAGGACAGTGGTGCGCACAACGACAAAACTCGATACAGGAGTCATCTTTCAGACCAGTCCCGGTTCTGAGTGCAGTATCATGATGGACATATCCGTGTCTGGAGGCACCGAGGAGAACGGACGTGGCCTGCTTGCATTCGATAACGTCATACTGGCCCTGCACCTGGTGAGATGTTATGGACAGCCATTGGGTACCCGACATGAAGACCTCTTGTTCGTGTCGTCGGTAATCTAAACAGCCAGCGTTACATTTCTCAGATCTTAAAGCCGGTGGTGGTGCCCTATCTTCAAAGCCTCGGAGTCGTAGAATTTTTTAACAAGATTACGCAATACCACATGTTGACCGTCGTGTCCTGACCTACCTCGACACAGAAGGTGTTCGACTGTTACTCTGGCCAGGACGTTCTTCAGATCTCTCACCCATTGAAAACATATGGTCATGGGTTGCTGAGAGGCTGGACTGCCACTGCTCTCCTGCCACTACGATTGATGAAGTGTGGCATAGAGTTGAAGCAGCATAGAATGACTTGCCCGTATCTGTCCTCCAAGCCCAGTTCGACTCGATGCCTAACCGGGTTAGAGCCATTTTAGCTGTCAGAGACGGCAGCTGTGTGTACTAATTTCGGACCCTGTATACCCCCAAATTGCCAACAAATTTAATCATGTTTTCTTTCTACTACGCTGTATACGTACAATAAGAAAAGTTTTGTTATTTGCTGTTCTTCATAGTCTAGCAATTTTAATGGCCATCAGTGTATTTAACTAGTTTCAAAATGTTGTTTCCCGATATAATGGTAATGGTAATTCCTAATCGTAAACACATATAATGGTATTACGAATTATATTATTATCATTTGAGCAAAATATCATAGTTGCTAACTCTTAAGGATAATTATTGTTACAGTAATGGCCACGTCCGATTTGATTGGAGAAGTGTATATAAACAATATAATACTTATTGAATTACTCGCGGGAAATGGTTGAAGATTTTTCAATGTATAAACATAAGAGAGAGAAATATACACGCTGCAAAATAATAGTAAGGAATATCCATTTATTGTCAATAGTTTAGTGGTCCTAAATAACAATACTGTCTTTTTCCCTTTAAAAAATATTAGTTAACATGTGATATATTGGGAAGATATATTTTAATTTGAATCTCTGTACCTTAAATTAACTTTTAAATTTATTCTTTCTTCCAAAACCGCTACTATACTATAAAGTTAAAATTTTCTGCTTTCTAAATTTGAAATGACATCTGAACTCTGAGGTACAAAAATTAACAGATATTTGGACATGAGTATAAAGCCTACAAATTTTCAAATATCTGTATTACATTTTCATGAAAAGATGCCAAAATTTTGAGAAAAATAAATTCATTGATTGTATTATAAGAATTAATTACGATAAAATATGCTAGATTAAAGTCACCGAAATCTATAAAAAAACTGACACAGTGTTTGCGTGATCCAAATATTTAAAAACCTTGCTTATGTTTCTAAATTGATGCATAGGTTTCGAAAAATACTTTCCTTTGTTTTTAATATAAAATTTTTCTGTCTCTGTGCCCATACATAAACTCATCGGTGTATCATTACAAAAATCAACAGAGTTATACTCATTTACATCAAAGTACTGTCTAAATTCTGTATGTGTAGCTCAATTTGTTCAATGGTTGATGTTGTTGCTTCTAATGCTCCCTGGCCAAAATCGTATTCCAGACCAGATCCATATAGGCTAGTGGGCTGAGGGGTGCAACCCCGGGTTTATAATGGCACCAGAAGGGTCGGAGTCCAATTTAGCCAAGTGCCACTTCAATTGTGACCGAGCTACCCCAGGGGTGACATCTGGGAGGATCGTAACCTCTCCCACCTTCTCTGACCTCAGAGATGGACTTCCCGGTCGACGGATTTTACGTGCCCATATCCGGCCTAGACACGGAGGTATTAAATGGTGCTTGTCGGGATTCGATCCGAGTACCTTCAGCACCGAAAGCCGACGCGTTACCACTAGGCTACCTCAAGCCCCTTGTTTCATGGTCATATGTTAATACAGATAGATGGACAGATAATAAATCTCTAGAATTTAATTTAAAGATTTATAGCAGTTGAAAAGGATCCATAACTTAAATTTCGAATTTTGTCAACAAACCAAAGCTTTCCCATTATTTAGTCATTTTGAAGTGCAGAAGGGGGATTTTGGGATTCGTGGGAATGTCGTAATATACTCTTAACTGCTGAACTTATGTTTAATGTTTCTGACTATGATATTCAACATGAGTCTATAATATCATTTATAATTAATTCCTTCTCTGGATAAAACCTGATTATGAGACATAAAGAACATATGAATGTTTAACATTTTGCTTTTTATCAATGTTTTCATGGCAGTCATAACCTTTGTAATTAATTATAAAAATTAATGCCAAATGTGCTTAGACAGAATAAACCTCTGCAATTAAATATATGAAATCTGAGATTTAAAAAATGTGTATTCATTACTTTATTTTTAAATAAAATAATTTGAATACTTAAAGTGTACGTTTCCATTATTTTTTTCTTCAATAAGTAATCCATCACTCAAGACATGCACATAATTGATCTGTCCTTGACTTCAGTTTAAACTTCCGCATTTAAAATGCACATATTTTCTCAAATGAACAATTTAAATTTTCTTAACTCGATGAGGCAGTATTAAGCCATGATGAAATGTGGAATTGCTCATTTAAATTCACATTTTTGAGCAAAAATATTATTTCGAGTGCGCACTTCTATTCAAATTTGCTATAACAAATAAATGGGCATTTTAAGCATAATTTGATTCAAAATATGTGAACCAGGCAAAGTATTTTTTTTTCATTCTTATTTTATAATAAATAACCAGCTTTGTTTTTAATTAAAATCTCATTTAGGAAAAAATTCTCTTCATTTTGCTTAATGGCTGAAAAGTGCATACATTTCGTTTCATAAATTCTTCTGCGTATTCTTCATTTGGATGTAATGCCAATCGTTTACAGCCATATTTACATTTGGGGGCACACCACCTTTAAAACTTCAAAAAAAATCGATTTTTGGTTTTTGCTGTATCCTGATTTTTGGGACATTTCTGAACAATATGCAAAAAACCGCATAAAAAAATTCGCATCATTTCTCGAGTTATGAGAGTTTATGCAAAGCTCACTCTGTTGCCATGACCATGTATATTAGGATGGAACGAAAAAAACTTTTTTTTGAATTTCAATATCCTCTAGTTTTCAAAAGTTGCCTTTTAACAAAATAAAGATGGAAATTAAATATTAGCGTAATTGGTGCATGTTTTCAGTTAGCGCAAGAAGGGCAAACTTTTGGTTTTTATTAAATTTTTGACAAATTTCGCAATTATTTTGAAATTGAATACACTTGTAGTACAAAAAAGTAGCAAAATATGTAATTTAAACATTCTTTTTAGTAGGGAGACCTGCAAAACTGATTATATAATACGTTTTACTTCATAAAAATAGTACACATAAAGGCACTTAAGGACGAGGCACTTAAAAGACACTCGGACATCACGGTGGAACGAAATTTTTTGTTTCGGAATTTCAATATGCTCTAGTTTTCAAAAGTTGTCTTTTAAAATTAAAATTAAGAAAATAAAATCTTTTTGCTCTACTAAAATATTTTCAAGTGCCGCAAAGAACTTCAAAATGGATATTTTTATGAAAAAAGTGATTATATTTGTATATTTTGTTAATTTCTTTTACAGTATATTAAAATAATGTATATTCCCTGTAAATAAAATATTCAAAATATGATATTTTGACAGAAAACTCGCATATTCTAAGTATTTCTAATTTTTAGATGCCATAACAGAACAACTGATTTTGTGGAATTTCGCGATTTTCATCATATTAGTTTTACAGTAGCATATTCTTATAATACACATTGGAATGAAAGAAAAACAATTTTAATTGACCGAGATTAGATAAAATAAGCAAATCACACTTATTTAGAAAAATATTAATGCAATGTCTATAAAGGCAAAACGTTACTTTGAAAAAAATATTCATGCTTTTCAAAAGTCCATAGTAATCAGACATGGTTTCCATTACTTATTTCACTGACACATTGAATTGTTTTATTGTTTTAAATTTTGGCATTATCTTTTGAGAATGAATTTTTGTTTTTATCAATGCATCTCTTGCAGAAGTACCTCGAACGGACATGGATGACCCGGTATCTAATTTAACAATCCTTTCTACTACTTGTGTGCGACATGGAATGTTGTTGAAGTCAATAATTTAAATGAACTGTCCCTATGTCACCAATTTTGTTTCCTAGATGGAAAAACTAAAGGTCCAATTGAATTTGGAGGAGAAATAGGCAAACAACTAGAAAACTGCTATGAACTTCCAGTGATTGAATTTTCCCCTATTGAAAATAACATTCCATTACTAGAAATTAAGGATGATTTAAGTGTGGACCCAAAATATTTGTTAGAAATGCATAATGCCATCTCTGTTGGAAAGTGCTCTTCTGGTTTGTCCATGTGAAAACCAGGAAAATTTTATCATTCACGATGGCTTACATTAGCAAACCGAATACTTCGCTTGTATGTGGGAACAGAATTTCCTGCAAAAAATCTCTGAATACTGATTACATTTTGAAAGTTTATGCACCAGTTTGGTTTAGCATAAAGCTGAAACCATCTTGTATCCGTGGATCGAAGCACTTGTGGAAACTTGTAAGCTATTCACGTTACCTCAATCAGACACTTAAAAATGTAATTGACCCTGTCATTCAAAGAAATGCATAGTTTGCCGCTTCTGAAAATCTCCTCCTTTGTATGATATTAGACGATCGCAGACAAGTAAGAGAGCTTGGATTACGCCAGATTCTAAAAGCAAGGGCTGAAAATGAAGGAGGCATCAGAAAGAATTTAGTTCCACGTATAAACTTTGATGCCAAAGATTATATTGATATGATTGAATGGAATGATATTAAAGTAACAGAACCTCCTATGACGAGGCATGTTTTCGGATGACAAACTAAAACAGTTTATACAGGAAGCAAAAGAATCTGATCATGAGAAACAAATTATTGACTTCAACAACATTCCATGTCACACACAAGTAGTAGAAAGCATTGTTAAATTAGTTACCGGGTCATCCTTGTCCGTTCGTGGTACTTCTGCAAGAGATGCATTGATAAAACCAAAAATACATTCTTAAAAGATAATGCGAAAATTTGAAACAATAAAACAATTCAATGTGTCAGTGAAATAAGTAATGGAAACCATGTCTGATTACTATGAACTTTTGAAAAGCATGAATATTTTTTTCAAAGTAACGTTTTGCCTTTATAGACATTACATTAATATTTTTCTAAATAAGTATGATTTGCTTATTTTAACTAAGCTCGGTCAATTAAAAATTGTTTTTCTTTCATTCCAATGTGTTTTATAAGAATATACTACTGTAAAATTAATATGATGAAAATCGCGAAATTCCACAAAATCAGTTGTTCTGTTATGGCATCTGAAAATTAGAAATACTTAGAATATGCGAGTTTTCTGTCAAAATATCATATTTTGAATATTTTATTTACAGGAAATATAAATTATTTTAATATACTATAAAAGAAATTAACAAAAAATACAAATATAATCACTTTTTCATAAAAATATCCATTTTGAAGCCCTTTGTGGCACTTGAAAATATTTTAGTAGAGCAAAAAGATTTTATATTCTTAATTTTAATTTTAAAAGACAACTTTTGAAAACTGGAGCATATTGAAAATTCTGAAAAAAAATTTGTTCCACCGTGATGTCCGAGTGTCTTTTAAGTGCCTCGTCCTTAAATGCCTTTATGTGTACTATTTTTATGAAGTAAAACGTATTATATAATCAGTTTAGTAGGTCTCCTGACTAAAAAGAATGTTTAAACTACATATTTTGCTACTTTTTTGTACTACAAGTGTATTCAATTTCAAAATAATTGCGAAATTTGTCAAAAATTTAATAAAAACCAAAAGTTTGCCCTTCTTGCGCTAACTGAAAAAATGCACCAATTACGCTAATATTTAATTTCTGTCTTTATTTTGTTAAAAGGCAACATTTGAAAACTAAAGCATACTGAAATTTAAAAAAAAGTTTTTTTCGTTCCACCCTAATGTATATTCCAACTTAAACTTCAATTTCCTCATATATGTAAATTTTTGGATTACGCGCACTGTTACTACCAAACTATGTGTGCTAGACACACAAAAAATTTTTCAGATTTGTATTTTAAGCTTCTTTACATACTAAAACCAAATAAATAAAAATAAATTTTAAATAATAAAAAATAAAATAAATTTTAAAAATGAAAAAATAAAATAATTTACACTTGAAAATGTTTTTAAAAATTGCTAAATTTTAAATTTTTTTAAATTTTATGTAAATTTTTCAATTTAAACTATATTTTTGTATATTTTTTGGTTTTACAATAAACTTTATATTATTAATTTAATTTGACCAAAAAATAGTTTCTGAATGCATATTTCTTAATTTTATGATTCGCGAAACATCCAATGATTTTTTCCCTTTGTAGTAATGTGTACATTTAAAAATAAAATCTAAAAATTATTTATGGATTTAAAAGTTCTATTTTTGTATAAAATATAACTGAAGAATTGTAATTTGGATATAAAACAAAAAAAATTATATATCTATATTAATATTATTGGAGTTTCAGTAGCTCGAATTTGATCATGCTTACGGTCATTTCCTGTAGTCAAAGGTAGTGTGCTCCTTCAACATTATTTCGGTTAAAAAATAATATTAAGATGAATATATTCACCGCAATTATGGCTAAAAATTATACCTTAATCAAATTATTTGAATGAATATTGCCGATCATACACAATGAGCATTTAAAAGCCATAGCGTATGGATTTTCAAAAAGGTTAACTGACTGAAACAATTAAATCTCTTTGATACATATGTCCATATTTTAACCAAAACTGAGAACTGTATCTTACGAAGAAAAAAAACACCTCTAGATATAATTTGAAATTAATAAAATTATACCTGATACATTTTCCTGAAAACGGTAAACTTAATAACGAATATAGATTGTTTCTGAAGATATAATTGTGGAGCATCGTATGCATTTGTGATTACGATATATGGAGGTTATTTGTTACATTTATCGATTTAGATTTAAATAAAATTCAGTTTAAATATATTACTAAAAACTTCGGACAGCTTTCTTAAAATAAATTATATATACTCTGTAAAATGCAAAATCTAAACCATAATAAGTTTCTTTAAGCGTCAAAGCGGATATACAGTCGAACCCCGTAATAGCGAACCTGGTATATAACGAACTCCCGGATATAACGAACAAAAATGTTGGTCCCGCCGTTTTCCTATTGTATTTAATGCTAATTTATCCTTCTATAGCGAACCTCCGAAATCTTAAGAATCGGCTATAACGAACATTTTTTTCAGTCGACAACTGAATGTTTTTTTAATTTTCAAACTTTTTAAGAATGTTGAAGATACAACGAATGTTGAAGAAGCAAAGAATGTTGAAGAACAAGATGATGAAGATTTACTTATCACGATGTGGATAGAAAAGCACAAAATTTCATCATTCTCAGATTGTGGCGTGCAATTGTTCGAAACATGTGATAATGAAGTCATTACATGTGAAAATCTGACTGATGAAGATATGGTGGAAGAAATTAAGATGAATCATTCTGCATCGGATGCTGATGAAGAGGAGCACATAAATGACGAAATCTCCACCATCTCAGACGCTACAGCAGCGATGAGTGTAATTAGTAAGTTTATGTTAACACAAACATTGGAAGAAAGAGTGTCGGAGTCATTTGATGTATTGGACAAAGAAATTCATAAAATGTTTTAGAAATCGGCATCACGTCGGCAGAAGATTACCGATTATATCTGTATCAAAACAGTGAGCAACTATTAAAGATAAAATCAATTTATTTCCATTTGTCTTCATTTTTAGTTAATTTAATTAGTATTGTGTTAGTTTAATGTAATCGATTTTAGTCAATTTAATTCATTAATGATCATTTTTAATAGATTTTATCATTCTTTCAAAAATCATTATTGAATATACATAGCAACTAATGAGTTACACATTTTGTGAAATCTAACATTATTAGTAATGGTTCGGATATAGCGAACCACCGGATATAGCGAACAAAACTTTTGGTCCCTTGAAGTTCGTTATAACGGGGTTCGACTGTATTATCAAACTTTTTCTCTGTTTCATTTTTTTTTTTACAAACACCTCTATTTTTAATAATAATTACTTAGAATTAAACTTTCTACATGTCGCATTTGCATTTTTCTCTTACCACACATATCGATCCCAGTATTTGTAATTTATCTATAATTGCTAAGAAGTAGAGTGACCAGGTATGTTTTTCATTAGTAGTTACAAGCTTCGAATGTTCTACTTTCGATGCTAATTGTCAACATTTGTATGATAATGACGATAATTAGAAACACGGGGAAAAATCTTCAATCGTTTAAAGGTTGGTTTTTTTTTTAAGTTAGAGGAAATCACGGGAATACTAACAAGTTTTGTAGTTTTTTAACGTGTTGAAAATCGAATGCAAAACTACACTTGTATATTCATACGTTGTAAACTTTAAATGTGTAACTAGTCCTCACAACATGGAGAGGTTGTGGAGTTGAGGATCATTTGGAATTTAGGTCTGAGACTCTGAAGCAGTGGTTTTTAACCTTTTTAATAGTCAATACCGACTTCAATCTGAAAATAAACTCTTGTACCCTTTCGAAAAATGTGTTTCTATTTTTTATTGCAAGATAATTTATTTGCATTAAATACAGAATACATTTATAATACATACTATATTATTACATATAAAACAATATCTGCATTTTTAATGGCTAAGTTGTTGTTGTTTGTTCATAATTAGTAAAACTGCACTTGTATGTTCATACGTTGTAAACTTTCAACGTGTAACTAGTCTTCACAACATGGAGAGGTTGTGGGGGTGAGGATCATTTGGTATTAGGGTCTCAGACTCTAAAGCAGTGGTTTTTAACCTTTTTAATAGTCAACACCCCTTGAATCTGAAAATAAGCTCTCTCACCACTTTGAAAAATGTGTTTCTATTTTTTATCACACGATCATTTATTTGCATAAAAAATAATACAATACATACTATATTATTACATATAAAACAATATCTGTATTTTTAATGGCTACGTTGTTGTTGTTTGTTCATAATTACCCTTTTAAAAGGAGGCTCTTTTTTCAAAGAGCCACGCGTAAGTTATCAGATGCATTTAAGTGATTTCTGGCTTTTGTTTTGATGTGCAAAAGTGATGAAAAACTCATTTCACAAAGGTAAGTGGTGGCAAATGGTAAAAGTGTCTCTATGCTGCTTTTGCCAATTATGGATAAAGTTCTAACTGCGTACACCAGAACTAAGTCCAGTTTTTCAAATTTCATTGCAATACGTGCATTATCTCGTACTGCGATAAGATCGTCTTTTAATAAAATATTGTCGTCCATTGAATTTAGGTCAAACACAGATGGATTGAGTATCAATCCATTAATATTGCTTATATTTCCCGTGAAAAAGTATCCATCACATAATTCACTTAACTGATAATTTTCATTAAAAATTTAGAACCTTCTCTCGCACATCTCGAAATGCTCTCTTGCACCCCCAGGGGTGCCCGCAACCCCTGTTAAGAACCACTGTTCTAAAGGGTCACAGAGTATGCTAAAATGAAAAGTAAATGTTTATTAGTAATGATGGATATCGACAGCTTGGTTGATATTTCTAAATTGCAAGTAAAGAAACATGTTCAATTTCTCTTTATGCAAAGCTGCTCTAAAAATAAAGTGCTTTAACCTTTTCCTTACGGGGTGGGATGGCATGTATCCCTAGATTACGGGCCCAAGAATGAAAAGAATGAATCAATCTCTCTCTCTCTCTCTCTCTCTCTCTCTCTCTCTCTCTCTCTCTATACATATACATATATATATATATATATATATATATATATATATATATATATATATATATATATATATATATATATATATATGTGTGTGTGTGTGTGTGTGTGTGTGTGTGTGCATATATATATACATATATATATATATATGTGTGTGTGTATATACATATATATATATATATATATATATAGATATATATATATACACATACATATATATAATGTGCGTGTGTTTGTATGTGATAAGGAGAATACAATTAAACCAATTGCTAATAACATCGAAAATGTAAGAAACTTTTATACAGAAGAATTAAATGCCTCTAGTTCATTCCAAGTAACATTATATTGAACCGTTTAAAAAAAAGTATGTATTCAATGTCGATAAAAATTTTGTCTTGGTTATACAAAATGAATCTATTAGTTGAAGCTTTATCAATCCGCCTCAGAACTAGAAATGAATACTAATAATAATGATAATAATAATACCAACCTCTTCAGTATTTTGAGAGCATCAGAATGGTTAGACTAATTTCCTTTTAGAAAAAAGAAACACTCTAATGAAACTGATCAAAGATTGATTTTCAAATTAGTCGGAACATTAAGGCTCAATCAGATGCAATGGTTGAAAGTCAATGCTTTTCATCCATTTGTTTACTTGGTGATATCGGGTTCAAGTAGTATGGAATCATTACTTAAATTATACTGTTTGTATGCGGTTATCTGAACATTTGAAAAGTTTGACAAAAATGAAAACTATGGAAAATGGTACAGTCACAATAATGAAAATTTTAAAGAAATTTGTATAGATGATATATGTTTAATTTTTAAAAATGTGTCAGTCAATTTATGTCCTGTAACGAAGACAAATAATTTACCTTCACGATATTCGATAAAATAAAATTCGTTTATTTTTTCAAATTTGTCTTTATTCCTAGTTAGTTAGCGGTGAACTTTATTGTCATTATTCGTGGTAGATTATTAGTCTGGAACTTAGTTTAAAGCCAATTTTCAGAGGTTAGAAACATCCATACCAAAAGTGGAAATCGAATTCTCAGATTTTGGAATCGAAAGCTAGCACTGTAGTTCTTCATCCGGGGAACTAACGAAACAGATTTTGTCTTAAAGATATGAAAAATCATCAGTCATTTTGCAGCAAAGATAGAAGGGATTAGTAAAACGGCATATACAATCTTAATATAGATGTAATGTTGACTTGACGGAATTTGAAAAACAAAAACCTTAAAAATTATATTTAAAAATATATATATACAGACAACTTACTTTTTTACATATTGTAATACGCCAAAACACACTATTTTCTATTCATGAGACATTTATTTTGTCAAAATAACGGAAATTTTATTGACTATCAACATTCAAAGTAATATTACATAAAATTTTTATTATGAAATCCTGCGAAAAGTTTCAATCCTCGTTAAAGAGGTGAGAAATGTGTCAACATTCTAGACTTCCTCCCCCCCCCTCTCTTTCCTCTCTTTGAGGGCCTGGCTATATCATTTCAGTGTTTCAGTCATATGCAAGTTAGATATAAATTATTTATATCTAGAACTAGACAACTGCCCTTGGAAGAAATAAAACTTTACACTGAAATTGTTGTATATGCATGCATTGTATATTTCTGCATATTTTATATTATTCATCCCCCATAACGTCCCTAACCGGAAAGAAGCTGTATAACTTACTTTTAAGATACTTGAGGTAATATCTTATTCGATAAAATTGTGCATTAGAATGTTTGGGGCTACACACTTGATGGACAGTTTCTCAGTTATACAACTGGAAAATTTGAACATACATGT
The DNA here is from genome assembly GCA_907164885.2 of Dolomedes plantarius. Classification (NCBI taxonomy): domain Eukaryota; kingdom Metazoa; phylum Arthropoda; class Arachnida; order Araneae; family Dolomedidae; genus Dolomedes; species Dolomedes plantarius. Next base: position 136,635,628 of record OU015491.1, on the reverse strand, counting down.
GTATAAAATTGATCTTTTCATATAAATCTGATAACAACAAAGGATTTTCTCTACATGTTTTAGTTCCGTATGTTCTATGAGCGTAAAATTTTAGCCTACGTATAATTTGCAGATGAAATTGCTTAAGATTTCAGTCTTCAAACAATTCATTTCTTTTCCATGTCACTTAAACGTTTAAATTGGCAAGATTTTTCTTTAAATAAATCGATTTGCATGGATCTTTTAATCTGAGATGTAAATAAAAGATTCAGAGTCATTGGGGAGTGGTATTCAAATGGTCGAATTCTTCTCTCGCCCAGAATAGTTAAGTAGATAGACTAGTGTGCGAGGTTAGAAGACAAGGTTGTGAATCTGGCCCTTTGTCTTTGAAGAAATTAAACTTATCTTTAGTCTAACACACAACAAAAATGTGAGGTTTAAAAATATTCAGCATTTAATAAATGAATAAATAAGAGGTAATTGAACGCCAATATCCTATGTCAGTGCTTTCAAATGAGAAAGTACATATACAGGAGGAACGGGATCCAAAAGATGAGTTACTTATCATTCTGTTATTCTTCAGTTTGCAGAAAACTAGAGTCAAGGTAAAGAGATCTTAGTTCAACCCCGTCCCATTAAGGCTGTCGTGTACTAACCCTGTTGGATTCGCTCTCCTCAGTGTTAATCTATGGAGGAAATTTGTCGAAGGATTGCCGACTTGGAATTAAAGATTTTTTTTAAATTGTACCCCGCAATAGAGAAAGAAATTTTATACACTGGGGGATTATTCATTTTTTTAAATCCAAATAATATTTTTTAATTTAATTTATTCGGAAAAAAATCTGCTATAGTGTGTTTTAAACGCTTCTAAATTCCTTTGGTGGACGAAATTTATAAAAGGAATTCTGTTGCAATTGCAGAAAAGTTCAGGAAATCTGAAAATACCATTTTTATTCAATTATCAGCATTTATATAGATGTAAATAGTAAACACATTTTCTCCGTATGTTAACAGTGAGTTGGGCGAATGCAATAGGGTTAGTACACAGCAGCCTTAAACTGTCGTTACGAAGCTAGTTATAGTAATTCCCCATAGATTATATTCAATTAGATTGTTGGCACATCTATGGTTTTGAAATCTTACATTCATATTTAAAACGTATAGCTTGCATTATAGCAAATTCTATAAGACATTTTAATTTGAGAAGATATTCAATCTCAATCGATTTATATCCTGCAAATATTATTCTGTAGGAAAATTTTTAGCATATTCATGACCGAGAATAAAACAGCAAGTAACAAAAAAAATATTCCCTATTTAATATTTTACCGACTGCAAAATTTTACTGCTTTCACAGAGAAACTTTAGTGAACATTTAAATACGTTAAACTTCTCTGAAAATGACATTTTATTTTCTGGTTGAGGAAACTTATTTCCAAATCAGCGTGTAATCCGAGATTTTTTTTAAAGTGATATTTTATTCCTCCCTGAATGGAGTGTTTATTGGCTTTGGGGCCATTACAAACTGCACTTGATAATTTTGGCTGAAAGGCAATTTATATCTTTCCTTTTCCCTAAGTAAAGAGCACACATAGCCCGGTAAAAAAAAAGCTAAAAATCTATCTCTTCTCCTATCCTTTTTAAAGAATGTCTCTGAAGACGGACATTTACATGTCTAGGGTTTTCCAATAGTTAATTAAAGGTTTCAAAGCTTTAAGATCAGAGTGCTTAAATATACGGTGTATCAAATAATAAAGTGTATAAAGTTTCAGAGATATTTATAAAGTTCCAGAAAGCTGAACTGCTACTTTAAGAAGACTTTGAATAAATTTTTAGCTATTTTAAATATCACTAAATGTTATTTTTCCCCCGGAGACGTCCATAAAATGACATAAAAGAAATCCATTGCAAAGTCTCAAATAAAGAAACTGATACTTTAGCATTTCCTTTCAGGCTATACTAGCATTAAATTAGATATAAATGACATATTTTTTGTGATTTCATACAGAAGAAAACCAAATGTATTCGCAGATTTTCTTTTCGATAACTTGTTTTAGATTATTTTTCTTGAATTATTTTTCTTCAACGAGCAGTTAACTTTTGTATACTCACTACCTCAAACACTATACATATAAAAAAGTTATAGAAAATAAATGATTTAATAAATAAAAAAAGTCAAATCTATTTCAATAAATTTATAAAATTTTATTACATTGCGTTTATAGATAGTCACAATTATAATTTTTATTCTTAATATTTCTCATGGTTTTCATTTTTTTTTCGTTTTCTCCTTTATTTTAAAAACACTTAATCTTGTTGCTCAAAAGAGTTCCGAGAGTACTCAGACATCTCAGCACCCACAATTTCCCCCCACGTTTAAATTTAAGGCACTATACATATAAAACGTTTATTATATGTATGGAAAATATATGATTTAATGAATAAAAAAAGTCTTATCTATTTCAATCTATATATATATAACAGCTCCGTGACTGACTGAGAAATAACGCACAGACCAAACCGCTAGACCTAGAGGGCTAAAATTATGCATGGCGATTCTTCTTATAGTGTAGGGGTGCACTAAGAAAGATTTTTGAAAAATTCTTCTTAGATTTTTTAAATTAAATTAAGCTGTTTTTGTAACTTTTTTTAAGTTTGCATTTAAAATAATATTCTGAGAGTTATAAAATCTATATCACGAGAAAGATCATAAACAATCCTTTAAAATGAAATCTTTTTTGAATCTTTACCTCCATTTTCTGATTTTTGGTGAATTTTTAAATATTAATATTTAGAATTTAATTTATTAAATTCTGATCACGTGGTTTCTTTTATTTTTGTGATACTTTAAATTAATTTTGTATCACGTGCATAACAACGAAATATATTGACAAAAAAATATTAAAATACGGTAAAAGATAAAATTTAACCCCTAGACTAATTAAGATGGAAGCTTTTGTAAGAATTTAATTCAAATTAGAATGTTTTATGGATATCAAACATACAAATTAATTGCATACACTGTCGTTGTATTTATTATATATATATATATATATATTTGCATTAATTGCATACATTGACCGTTGTATTTAATTTGAACGTACTCCGTAGCGAAAGCACGGGTATTCAGCTAGTAAATTTATGAAATTTGATTACATTTCATTGAAAGATAGTCACAATTATTATATTTATTCTCAATATTTCTCATGGTTTTCATTTTTTCTTTTTACCCTTTATTTTACAAACACTTCATCTTGTTGCTCAAAAGAGTTCCGAGGGTACTCATGCATTCGAGCACCCACAATATCCTCCCACGTTTAAATTTAAGTGGATGTCGTCCTTTAATTAATTGTATGTTCCTTTAAGTAACAGTTTTTAAGTAGCAGTGTAAGTAATCTCCTCAATTAACAGTAGTAGGTTTCAGTAGCATGTTATTTTACATTATACCACTGAATCTAATTTCCTTAATATGCGCTTGGGTTTTTAATGTCTTTGTAGGTGGATAAATGCATCCGAAAATTAGAAGCGGCCACTAATAATGCATCGTAGGTGTTAAGGCCGCTGTGTACTAACCCTATTGGATTCGCTCACCTCATTGTTAACCTATGGAGAAAAAGTGTCCAAGGATTGCTGACTTGAGGTGACTGCCTCTGTTGAAAATATCACTTTTTGACTATTTTGGTCATTTTTAATTTTTGCAAAAATCATGTAATTCAATCTTTCTTCTTTTCAAAACCGTTTTTATTTTCATTCTACATCAGTTAGAAGAAGAGTTATAGCTATTTCAGAAAACATCGTCTGCTACAAAATTGAAGTGACAAACAACTTTAAATGCGTTTTTCTCAGAGTTATGTTTTTTAGCACAAATCTCTACCGTTTTCCTGATATTTCATATAATAATGCATATAATTTGATAAAATTTTTAGGAAATGTTTTAGATGCTATTGTTAATGAAATGACGCACATTAGTTGATGTATAATAAATAGTTTTTTATTTGGGGCTGATTTTATATGGAATGGAATGACGATTCGGGGGAAAATTTCATATTGGAGCATAAAATTGCCTGTATTATTTTTGCATTTTAAATTTTCTCTTAGATTGTGGGTCGTTTTGAAGATAACTGTCATATGTATGATGTGTGAGAAAGAATCTAAAATAGTAGCATTGAAATTTTGTGCAGAGTAATAGGCGTTTTAGCTAAATTTCATTAAAAATTACTTCAAAGAGACCAATTTATAAAAAAAGTATGGAATTTACAGGTTGATTCACCTTGAATTAAAAACTTTTTTTAAATTCTACTCCGTAATAGAGAAGGAACTTTTACACCTTGGAACTTTTTTCCAAGGCACAAAACACCTTGGCTGTTTTTTTTAATAAATAAAATAGAAATAATATTTTTAAATGTAAAGTATTCGGAGGTAAAATCTGGTATAGTGTGTTTAAAACGCTTATAAATTCCTTTGATGGTCAAAATTTATAAAATGAATCCTGTTGAAAGTTAAGGAAAAGTTTAGGCTATCTGAAAATACCACTTTTTTTAGATTATCATCATTTATATAGCCGTAAATAGAAGACATATTTTCTCCATAGGTTAACATTGAGGTGAGCGAATCCAATAGGATTAGTACACAGCAGCCTTAACAGCTCAGCGAAAATATTCTTACAGATAGAAAATTATGTTAATAGAGTAAATGTAACTTAAACAATGCTGTTATTAGAAAATCGTAAGACTTAAGCCACTTAAAACAATATTCTAAAATTCCTGTCATTGGAGTGGAACATATAAGAATTACTCCCGAAAAATTTTATCCTTAAAACTCTTCATCAGATGATTAAATTTATGTGTTTTATCACTGGAAAGTATTTTTACTTTGTTTTAGATACACTATTCATCCCAAAAAATTACATTAGTATCTGAAATTCGTTTTTACTCTGTTTAGTTTTAAAATTTAGTACTTACAACAATATCAAAATAAACCAAGAGTAATAAATGCTTTTTAATTTGGATAATTCTCTGATTTTTGAACCTGTAAATCTCAATTTATTCAAAAATGCACAGGATTGGACTAGATACTTTTTATCCTTTGTATGAGGAGAATTACTTTTTTTTAGTCACCTTTTCAACCAACTCACAGCTCTGTATGGAAATTATATTACAGCAGTGATAGCTATAAGAAATGCTACTCCTTCTCCATTTCTTCGATATTTACACTTCCTTGGTAAAAGTATCATGAAAAGTACTATATTTCCCCTTTTCTTTCAAAAGGTGCTAAGATGCTGAGTACCTTTTACGACGCCTAGAATTAAGAAATATTTATTGTTTGTAGTTACCTGAATATAACATTAGGAACATTAACCCGTTTCAGTAATCAGGTATTTAGTGACTTCTAAAACTCAGTTTTAAAATATAAATTTTCCAGTCATGATGAAGTTTTTCTGTATTACAGAAAACTGAACTCAAACAAAAAAAAAGTTCAAGCATATTTTGTAAATATTAATAATCAACACTTATTCTATTGGTTTTATCTACTGTTGGGAAAGTCGATCAAATTCAGAAGTTCATACAAACAAGTTTATTACTATCCTTCTTTAATTAAAACTTTTTAATCATCCTTCCAATTAAAACTATGTAAGATTTTGCCTTAATAACGGAAGTTCACTCAAAGTAGAGTTTCAAAATATGGTTTGTTGTCGTTCGTTGTAGCATAGAAATAAATTTTAGAAAATTCTGTGTTGGAAACCCTAAACTTTAAATTTTCAAGAAGTACAGGATTAGACAGCATCATTTATATTTTTATCAAATTAATATATGATTAAGACACTGTAATTTCATAGTAAGAGGTCTCAACGTTTCATTCTTGTCCAAATTGATAATGAGCTTTTAAAATCGTTACACGATCACTCAAAGATTGGAAAAAGCATTTCAAAAGCTACTTTAAAGTATATTTCTCGTGACATGCATAAACTCACATCAGGCAAATATCTAGAAACGTAACAAATAACATTAAAATGTTCAGTTAGGAAGTTATATCACATGCAAGTCTTTATATTTTATTTAGATATGGATTAATATCTCTATATAAATTAATCTATCAAATAGCAAAATAATTCTATAAATTTTAGATATATATTTTTGGCCAATAACTCGAATTTTAATAATTTCATTTTTATTCGCGACAATTGGAAATACTAATATTTTAATTTTTCAGTTTTTTCAATTTATTTGAAGCAAATATAAGATTTTCATTTAACTTTGAGTAATTTTTAACTTTACATATTCATACAGTTCCTCACATAATCTTTAACCACTTGGTTAAACTAAAATGAAAATTTCACTGTTTTCCTTTATTTAATATTTTATATTCAATTTAGGGGTATACATACTTCCTTAATTTTAACACAATGTATCCTGATAGTTATATGAAGGAAAGATTAATTTGATATTTTCAATAAGATTATAACCAACCTAGGTTTTAACTCCAACCAGTTTACACTCTAATTTATACGTATGTCATAGTTTCATATGCAGTCAACTTGTTCAACTTATCATCCTCTGAAAAATGTCCGAGCTTCGTACATTTATTTTCTCTGTGTGCTGCGCTTTTCGACTCTTTTGAATACTACTGACATAAATAACCATTGCTCTTAGTGCAAGTAACTTCTTTTTAGGGGATTATACAACCTTTCACGATTATTCAAATAAACATATCGCATTCATTTTCGCTTTGAATGATGTCATTACTTCTTTCAGGCAGAACTGTCACATACGTACATGGCAGATCGTTGAGTTGCTTTCGAGACTGAGAAATTAAAGAACAAAAACAGTATGAAGTAAAATTAAATCAAGTGAAAAAAAGAAGGAAGTAGCTGTCTAAGGTAATAGATTGTTGAGGTCACAAAACATGCGCCTACAATTTCCTCCGAAGCAAGGGTGGTCGAAATTCCAAACATGGATATGTTTACAATAAAAGCAAATTAAAGAAAGATAGCATTTCACTCTTTCTTGCAGTTAAAGTGGAGGCAGAGGTAAATGGAAACATGTCTTTGGGTGATCGTATTAGAAAGTACTAGAAGGTCTAGTAGATTAACTTTTTTTGATCAAAGTATCTTTTTTAAATGAAATCTTTTTATATGGCCACATATATTTACTTTAATGCAAAACCATTCTAAGGAAAAGTTTTACGTCATTTGTTTGTTTGAGGCTTTTTTTATCCTTAGACGCCTTGGACAGAAATGAACATTTAAATGAAATCAACACTTTATCTATAACTGTCATCTGAATTAACTTGAATAAAAAATTCTAACCAGTAAAATGTAAATAATTCAACAGAGAAAGCTATTAAATAACAGGAAGAATGCAATGACAGTCAAACAAAATAAACAGGAATACTGCACTTAGAGCTAAACGCACCATAAATGCAAGACTCTGTAGCAGTATGAAAACTAATCCATATAACGAGCCATCCGACCGGCCTTTTGATCAGTAGACCTAATCGAATGAGTTACCTGAAGGTATTTATGTATTTTAATTTCTTATTTTGTGTTGAATTATTTACATTGTATAAGCTTGAATAAAAAAATTGCCAACCCTAATTTCTTTCAAATGAGCCTAAGTTAAAATATATTGCAAAGCTGAAAGATAGAAGAAGACATTCGTTTAAAACAACATTTTGTACTACGCATTTCTAATAGAAAATATTCGTACAGCTATTAAGCATTCATGACGCGTTTTTCAAACCGTAATGTATTAGAACTTTCAATCTGATGCCAAGATTTTTAAATCACTCGTTTCCGTGGTGTTTTTTCTTGTTTTTTACGTTACGATACGTGTGTCTCTTATATAACACGAAACCCTTCGTAAAGGTATAACAAGAAAACGCAGTTTCTTCTCACAATAAAAAACAAAAGGGTGTGAGACATTTACATCCGAGCTAATTAATCGTTCTCCATCAGGCGAGGACCATGGGGTGGGATTGTTTCTATGGACAGTTTATAAATGTTATCTTGACAATATACAAATCCATAGATATAATCACGCCTATTGCTCCTTGGCATTATGGTGAACTGTTGATTACTTAGAAACTAGTTGCCACCCTTTTATTTTATTCTTTGTGCATATAAAGAAGCTGTGTTTTCCTGCCTTGAGTTTTGCACAAGTTTTCTGTAAGTTACAATTCGAATACATTGTATCAACTACTGAAGAAATTCGTAATTAGAGCTTCAGATGATTCAAGGGCCCCTCATAACACAAGGCTATTGAAGGAAGATCAGACATTTCCTACTGAAGATCTCTTTGTTAAAATAATTAATATGTTTTAAAACATTTCAATAACGTTCAACTAGAAGATAATATATCAAATATATAGCGCATTACCAATGTATAAAATAATAGTTTCAGACTTGATATTATAACATTCAAATTAATATTATTTTTATTTCGGCTTAAAAAATGATCGTAAACAATATAGAACTTTTACCGCCATGTAAAATTATATCAATTCTTTATTTGTTATATGAGTTGAAAAAAAAGCTTAGCAGAATCAATTTTAAATATATATAATGTATGATTACGTAAACAGACAAAAAAAAAATAATTGGCATTACAGTGATAATCATTCTGTTTGTCTGCACTTTTATAAAACGCAAAAGAATTTTTAAAATGGAAACAGGGAGTTTGCAGTTCATATAATCGGGTATTTGATGAACAATTATATCTAGAAACTCTATATATGCTTTGCAGGACTTTTTCGCATTCTTTGAATAGTCACTGATTTTGACAAAACTCCGGTTGATTGTCACGAGCAGCAGGAAAATTCTAACGTTGCTAGAATTAATTCAATAAACCAGTCAGTAATCTAATATTTTATTGGCAAATATTAAATGAGGTTTGGCAACTTTACGCGCCCGGGCAAATATGTATTTGTTCTGATGACAGTTTTTCCTTTTAAATTCATTTTCATGTGCCGAAATAAGTAAATTTTAAAATATATTCTAAGAAAAGTTTTTAAAAATTTTTGGGGATTTTTGTCACTGTTTTAGTCATACATTTTCAGATTAAAAATAACTAATAAATTCTAAATTTAAATTTAGCACGGCTTTTAAATGAATACTTATATTTATCTTTTACGTTTTGGAAACAGATTAATAAGCAATAAATTTACAAGTTACAAAGTAAAAACTTTTAAAATTTTAATACAGCCCGAGATTTAAAAATAGGGATTTTATCTTCTAAAAATTTAATCTTTAAATCTGGTTTTTCTACGTGGAGTGTTTATGTTCTGAACAGATCATTCCGGGATAAGCCATTCATTAGTAGTTGTCTTTTATTCTCTGGAGAGTTTAGATTCCGACTATTATGTGCACAAATATTCCTAGAATGCAAATACAAGCTGCATTAATCACTAAAGCCTCAAAACTTCGACACCATACATCGTTTCCATGATGAATAGCTATATCTGTTTCTTGAAGGATACGAATGTAAAAGAATAAATCTATTCTGACTGATTTTTCCAGTAAACTCTAGTATAGAAACGGATGGATAAAAAGAAAATCGAGCAGTGCATTATTCGTTTCGAAGGTCGGTGACAAATATTCGTAGAAAACGCCCACAAACGATGAGTGACCCTCGCTTTCTCCTGAACACGTCATTATGGAAATGCCACTTGGTGTCTCTGCAGAAAATACGAAGCTTTTGTTTTTCAAGATGCATCACTGATATCAAAAATAGAAAAACATAAAAGATGAAATCCGTTCTGAAACTGTATCACACTGTTTTATCTTTATTTCTCTTCTTACTCTTCGCTCTCTGGTTTTTTCCCGAGCCTTTCTTTTAAATATCTGAGTAACACTTTTTACAGTTAACGGAAATTTTGTAAGTTAAGGTTATATTAGTATATTTTACACGTTTTCATTTGAGTCTGACTTATATACAAATAATAATTTGCATTTATTTAAAGATCTTAGAAACCTTAATTTTTCTGTTTTAATGTAAATTTTTTTAACTGCATTATTTTGTGCTTAAGTGATTAAGATATGCAAATTTCTATATCAGCAATGTAAACTTAATTTTTTAAACTAGTTGTACCCAAACCAAAATGAAAAAATAACCCCTTAATTGTCACGCAACAGTATATTTAATTTAAATAATTTCTAGCTATAATAAATTCTAGCCATTTAAACTTATCACATTTTCTTTCTGTATCTTCCTTTCAAAACACTTTATATATATATATATATATATATATGTGTGTGTGTGTGTGTGTGTGTGTGTGTGTGTGTGTGTGTGTGTGTGTACTTCTTGGCAAACTTTGAATTATGAAATGAGAGTTAATATTTTTCATGCTTTGAAGTAATTTTTTTCCAATTAACATACTTAAAATACAAAGGACATTTGAACTTCAGCATTGTATGAATGTATGCTATGGTAATGTTTTTACAAAACACTGCTTTAATACAATGCTAATGCAATTATTAGATGTTTCATGTTAAGATGTTTCTAAATAATCATTTTAATATCAACGTTTAAAATTATTAATTAATATCATTATTTTATTCAAATTTTTCTCCTTAAGTGCATCGTGCAACGACGTGATAGTTTTTTTCGTTGTGATGCTTAAATTAGGTCAAGTTGCCATCTTCTTTAATTACTATGAATAACTGATTATTCGAAGCGTATACATGATCTTTAACTCTTCATTTTCTTTAATCCTCTTTCAGTCTTTTACGTTTAAATATACTTCTCACGGAATAAGTTGAAAATCTGATTAGGAATATTCATTTAAAAAAAAAGCGATTACCCAACTTTGAATACCTTAACGATAACCTATCATTTGAAAGTCTGGTAATGATCTACGCGGGTGCAATTAAAACTGAAAATAGCCGAAGGATGTCATTAAAAGTTCTCAAATAGGTACTTTCAAAATTTTTCAGTCATTAGAGAATTACTTTTTTTCACACATGTGTATCTTTCAAATCTACTAAAAGGCCTTTAAAAACTTTAAAGCAATTTTTAAGCTTTTACTAGAAAATATCTAAGTTGACTCTAATGATGCCAACAGATCAAAATAAATATAAAAGAGGGAGGTAAAAACCAATTATTATAATTGCTCTATTAGGCATTGCCTTTTAATTTTAAAAAGTAATTTATAGCTCAAATTTAAACGACTTTTTTTCATTATTTATTCCCTAAAAAGCATATTATTTAGTCCTTAAAATTTTTAGGACCGTATTTTTATATATGACTTATTCATTATTATCCATGTGTCAAGTGTATCATATTAATTCGCCAGACAGCATAACAAGTAACTCTAACTGTAACTGGAAAATTCATTAATTGCTCTAAAATGTACATGTTTTAATTCCTGAAACACCAGAATTTGTAACTGCTTTCTTAACTAACTTGATTTAAAAAGAAAAGATGGCAACAGACTGGTAAACGATTATAGGGTAGAAAAAGTCCTAAGTTATTCTCTATATCTTTGTACTAAAAAAACTGTATTCACGAATTTTAAAGGCAAACTCGGCTTTCGCCATCAGAGACAGTGCAACAAAATGGTCGACTGTGCAACTAAAGTCGAGCTCAAAGAACTGTAACGGATGAACACCGTCAATCGGAAACATAAACGAGAGGAAAACCCAAGGAGTAAGGAAATTGCTAAAAAATTAAAGAAAGCACCGAGGAAAAAAATCCAACGAATTTTGATAAAAGGAATAAAATTACTACATAATTACCTTCCAAGCTGAAATCATAAAAGGGGCTAAATTGTTGTTATTAACCCAATTATTTAGTACTCTTATATATTTGCGTAACATATCCGAGAAGTAAGAATGTTTAATGTCA
>OU015491.1:136398809-136618809 GCA_907164885.2 Dolomedes plantarius | reverse complement strand
AGAAAGATTAGCTTTTTCTGCGCGTTGCGGGGAATGGCGATTTATCGTGCCAAATGTAAGTTTGCCAGAATTTTTGGGGATTAAAGGATTAAGGAAGAATGTGAGTGCTTCACGATAACAGTTCTGTTGGTTCGAAAAAGAGATGCATTTTCAGAAAAATCCAGAGTGTCTGGGGAAAAACTACAAATTAAGGAAGCGTATGGTTACACCCCTTTTTACAAATTGAATCGTTATTACAGTATTTGGATTATTCTTAAGCGCTTATAAGGCGTTGAAAAGCGTTACGACATTCACTCCCGCAAACACAGGAGAGAAAAAAAAAGGCAAAACAGTAGAAGAAATCGTGTTTGTAGCAGATACAAATAAATGGCGTAACGCCAAAATGATATGTGAATTTCGCGCTTATAAGGCGTTGAAAAGCGTTACGACAACCTCCCACATCCTGGTTGCGACTTCCTGGACCCTGAAACACATAAATCTTCGAAGTGTCCACTATCACTTAGGCAAACGTGCCATTAGTAGATTCAGCACGTTATCAGACCGTGAAACGTAAGCTAGAGGGTGAATCTTCTTCTGAGACTTAGTATTGAAAGAATATTGAAACAGCCTCCTGAAAACTTCATTGCGTCAAACTACCATATAAAACTTTTTCTTGCTCCCTTCCTGTAGTTGAAATGTTAAAACTGTTAATCAGGTATGTTGTAACAAATATTGGATTTTTTTCTTCTCTTACTATAATCATGTGTATCTACTTATAGGTCTAGAAATTAAGTTGTATTTTTAAAATTATAAAAAATTATTTTAGCAAAAGATAATTAACGTAAATTAAAGAGTATTTTATGGTAAATTATCTAATATATGTATATATAGTTGTGTGTGTGCCTGTCCAAAAACCTAAATTTCGGCTATAAGAATCAACGTCTTATAAGAATCAAAAACAGTAATTACAAACGTGATTCTTATACGCGGAAATCACTGTACTTACACTAGAAAGACGGCTGCCGTGATTTTGATGGTTTCGGCCATACTATTGAGCGCTACGTCTGTATTTACGTCCTCAGGCTTCTGAAATTTTATGAATTTTCTAATTTTAAGTGAAATATGCATACACATTTACAAAATTATATTCGATAGTAAAGAGAGGGAGAAAATGTGTTGTATACCTACTAACACTGAAAGCCGTCCATTTGACGGCAATTTAGAAAACAGACAGAAATCTTTAAAATAATACAGGAAAAATGCTAGTTACTTTTCGTCTCTTCCCCCTTTTGCAAATAACAGAAATATTGGCTCTTTGGAAATATTGGTGTTGAAAAATAAGGACTGCACAAACCCTACATATATTTTTTCGGGTAAACCATACCAGGTTGTCAGCTCAGCATACCTGCATAAAAATATATCTAAATATATACTAATTTATTATATATTGGTATGAAATAGTTCAAAATTTAAAGTATTTAACCATTTAAAAAAACATTAAATATTTTAAATTCTTGGTTTTATTTTTAACTGTTAAAAGGACGGCGTTCAGTCATTTAAAATTGGTGAAAAAAACGGACGGAAAAAAAATTCCGTCTTTCTAGTGTTAAAATGTATCTGTTATGGAAATAATACCCAAGATCATTAAATGGTGATATACTAGAGGATAGAGAATTTTAAGGAAATTCACTTTAATTTCTGACTTACGTTAGCAAGGAATGCTTGAGTAAAAGTAATTTCTCGATTTCAAAAAAAAAATTGGTTCGTGATTTTTCCATGCAAAGAGCAACTCGGCGATTAAAAATAACATATTGGCGAATGCTTTAGCCGCGTGCTAAATCATGAAAGCAAAAGATGCATCAGTCTCATAGGCAAACAGGTTCTTCATTTTATCACTGATATAAAGTTTTTTAAATACTTGTTAGAGTTTTTAAAGAGCATCTTCTTAAACGCTGAGTCAGAAGACTCTTAAGAAATCTTAGCATAGTCTTGTGAGGGCGAGACATAAATCACCTGCTAATCTTTAAGCAGGTTCTGCTATTAAAGACATCTTCGTGTTTACATGCCATTGTCTGAATGCATGGCAAGCGCTCAAGGTGTATCCGTAATTCTTGGCAAGTTCTTTAAAGGACGCAGATTGCCTTGATTACACCACTGGCAATTTTAATCACCCCTCTCGTAAACAAGGTGTTAAAGCTTAAACTCATTCACTTCCAGAACAATTCGTTTTTCTTCCGGGTGCATTTTCCTGCAATACAACAGTAATGCAGTCATATATGTTACAATGAAGTACGTATTAGTGCTTGAGTCTGGAATGTTTGTTTTGTACTGCAATCTGAAACCGTATTGTACTTTCTCCACGACATTATTTTTAACTAAGCAGTCGTAACCATGATTTTTCCTCTATTGAACAATTTTTTTAAAGGACAAAACTGAACCACATAAGAAATCAAGAAAAGAACGGAAAACTACCGTATTTTTCGGACGCACCGGAGACGCAACTTATATTTAGAATATTTTATATTTTCTTGTATTCTGTAAATGAATATTTTGTATTTTCTTTGGTATATAAAGATATTTTCAATCTCTAACTTAATAAAGATAAATAATAAATATAATGAATATAATGCATAATGAATTTAAAACATATAAAATATATATAATATATACAATAAATTATATATATATATATATATATATATATATATATATATATATTATATATATATAATATATAATATATAATATATAAATTATTAATTTTATTTTCATGTTTCCTTCGAACCATAAGATGAACCTTAATTTTAAGTCGATAATTTTTATGTGAAAAGGGACCTTTTCAGCCGGACGGTGGCCAAATGGCTAGGGCGCTGGCATCGGTACCGAATGTGGTTTCGAATCCTACTCTTGGCATGGACATTTGTAGCCGTTCGGAATCCTCTTTAAGCAGTAGGTCCCGGGTCTAATTATCCCTCGCGTAGCTAAAATTCCACGTGGCGCTCCAAAACAAACCTTTTTATGGTCCGAAAAAATATGGCATATTCATTATTTATTTGTATAACAACGATATTTATTGGTATACCAATAAATATCGTGTAATAACTCTTAAAGGTGTCTCTTGAACCCTAATGTAGGTAAGTGTAAATGCAGATAGGTTCACACCGAAAGAGGTTTAAAGTGCCATGTGCCTTAGACAACCATACGATCTATTTTTACGTTTGAAAATCTATAATACCATAACGAATTTTTCAGGATTTTAGCTAGGAATTGAATTTTTTTTCATAAATGAATGTTATATTGATAAAAGATGTGAAAAGAGTGAGGCACCAGCTGTGTAGCTTATTCTCAATGAGATGTACTAGTATTTACGTAAGACCCAGAATTACTAATTAATTTCTCTAATTAATGATTGGGCATACATGGAAAAAATAATAACAGTGATAATCCGAAAAGGAGTCTGTTAATGGTAAATTTAAGGAATTATTCAGATGTTTTAATTGAACTAATATGAAATGTAGAAAATGTTACTTTTACATTAACTGGAAGACATTTCTTTATATATAGAGAGAGAGATAGATAGATAGATAGATATATAGATAGATAGATACATACATATCATGATTAATCCTAAGCATAATGAATTATAAGATTCTAAAATGTACTGACATATTAAAATTAATGGGAAAAAAGATAGAATATGTCTGCATAGAAAAGTCTGCATAGGTATAGAAATTTTATACATTATTCAAATTACTTGTAGATTTTTATATACACCAGTTGAGGCTTTCTACACAAAAGAAAATCACAAAAATATGTTCAAAATTAGTATAAATTTAGAACTCGAGCGTAAACTTTTCTGTAAAATAGAGGTATTTCTTTATGTGAATTTATAATAATACATTTATATGCTCATCGAAACAGATCATGTTTATAAATATTCAGGCAAAAAAGAAGAATATTAATATCTTTTGCATTAATTCTCTGTCTTTCATACTGAAAAAAATTAAACTCATCCATAAACATCTCGTATGCATTATCAATCTAAAATGTATAGGTTCATGTAAGTAAAGGTATGATATCAGTAGATTAGCTTCAGTGGTACTGAAATATAGTTATAACATACCTATAAATATTTTTCGTATTACATTATATTACTATCATTTTCTAAAATACATATCCCTTTTAATAAAATTCCATCATATGTTTAAAGCTAATGGAAAAATTTCGTGGTACATTAAATTTTATTTATAGAACATCTCTAATAGAAAGAAGCAAGGTTTTTCTTAAAATTTTAAAGCATTCTTTTATAATTTATTTGGTTAATTTTCCACCATTTCATGAGTTTGTAAAAAAACATTGCGTTGAGATAGATAATACTTACCTACTTATTTTCGTCCTCACAAGATGAATTCCCTACAAGTTTTCCATT
This sequence comes from Dolomedes plantarius, assembly GCA_907164885.2. Taxonomy (NCBI): domain Eukaryota; kingdom Metazoa; phylum Arthropoda; class Arachnida; order Araneae; family Dolomedidae; genus Dolomedes; species Dolomedes plantarius. Next base: position 136,614,401 of record OU015491.1, on the reverse strand, counting down.
ACAAATTTCCCTCGTATGAATAGCCAGGATTAAAAGCCCATCAAGGGAAAATCTTTCAATGGCGGGTGTAGATAAGGTAGTTAAATTGGGTCGTAAATTTTGCATTCAGTGAGAGTTGCTAAAAATGGCTTCGTTAAGCTCAAATTACTTCTAGAAGCTATAACTAGTCCACATCCATAGTGAATGCATCCAAAAATAGAGTAACCCAATTCTGTGTGGATGAGAATATTCAATAAATATTATTCAGAAAAGTTTGCTAAATGTAAATTCTACTAATCTATAATCTCATGAAAAATTCTCTCGTATGAAATGCGATATGTAAAAATTAACGAAAATCTATCTCTTGGCTAGGAACTGTGGTACAAACAGCAGTAGAAACTCGATTATCCTGCTTAATCGGGTTTCGAAATAGTCCAGGTAACGAAAAATCCAGATAAATGAATTTCGGAAAATACAAACTTATTTTGAAAATGAATTTTTTACTTTAATTTCAATATTATTAATTTATTACAATACTTTATAATGCATGACAACACATGCATAATTAAAGACATATTTGTTGGGGGGGGGGGGGTAAACCAGTTATAGTAGTTTGTTTCCACGTCGTTCTTCTTTTCGTAGTTTCCAATTGGCGAATACTTTGCAAACATAAAAGTTTTGTTTTGAGTCCCACTCCTCTTGTTCTCAAACCACTCCAAAGCAGTCTCTAAATAAACATTTGACGGGCTCTCTGTAAAAATAAAAATTCATTTCCATCAAATATTTTATTTATGGGGTGTGATTTGGATAACAGACTTCGGATAGTGCAGTTTCTACTATAAATATTCAGATAATAAAAATAACATGAAATGAATATTTCTTTACGCATATTTTCATCTCCTACGGTTCTCCTTCACAGCAACTTCTTTTTTTTCCTCCAATGTGGCAGACGGTATCTTGGACAATAAATATCCTTACCGCCATAGTTAGGGGTACAGAAATTTCACAAAAAAATTACAATACATAAAATCTCGTATTTATTTGCAATATATATGTATATAAATAAATAAATAAATAAATGTATATATATGTCTATATATATATATATATATATATGTGTGTGTGTGTGTGTGTGTGATAATAATCACAATGGGAATTGATGCGTAGAACTTATTGGAGATGCAGTCGGCACGAGGGAGTCATGCAGTCGGGCTAAGTGTTGATCCAGGAAAGCACTGAAGAAATTTAAGAGAGAAACACTAATTCCAAGACGTGTTTTATTTATTAGAGAGCATTAGCTGCAGTGGCCACTGGACTTGCCCTGCGTCCATGCAACAGGACGGGGAGCGGAGAGCTGATTACATGATAAAGTTAAGAGAAGAACCGTTGTAATCACCGGCCGTCTGGCGCCCGTGGACAGCAGATCTGACAGCAATGAGAGTTAGGCGCGAAGAGAGAAAAGTCTTCTGTTCGGGCAAATATTAAATGAGTATTTGACGATATTGACACCAGCGGGCCTAAATTGCTTGATTTTTAATGGGACGAATTTAGTCTCGTGGAGTTCACGTGCCCATGTTGTGGTTCCCACGGGGATTAATTAATTGCTAGATCACGCGCTTGTTAGATCTGCGTTTTACCAAAAGGTAGAATTTGAAAACAGGACTTATTTATTATATACAACTTTAATGAGGCGTTCGGTTCGGGCCAGATATGGTGATGCTATGGAATTCAGATATTTCAAATTCCTGCTTAATGATCTGCAGGGCTAATATAAATTATAACTAGCATTATTTTTAGGTTGCAATTCGGAAGGGGGGTCGGGCTTTATTAATAAGATAATTTAGAATACGCTGTAAATGTAATTATTATATTCCTCATTATAAAGCAAAAATTCTTGCTCAGTAACTGTCAATACATAAATATGTATTGACAGTTACTGAGCAAGAATTTTTGCTTCAATTTTTCGTTGCTTTAATTCCCCGTTCCTTGCCGTTGTTGTTAAATGCCCATTATCAAAGAATTCTTTATCGAACTGAAACTTAATTAGCAATGTCCTCAAAATCAATTTTATCATCTAAATAAAGCCTTTTTCTTGACCATTCTCTTTAACATTTTTCGTCTTGCAATAATAAGAGTATAAACTCATAGGCAGTTAATTGAAAACTTAATTATATAATGTAACTTTCAATAGTGGTAAAGGGCAAATCGAACATACGAAGTCAAATACCTCTTCCAACTATTATTGCAAGAATAGTTAATTTGTTATCCCCTCTTAACAATATAATACTCTGAAAAAAAAGTACTCCTAATCGGTAATAAATCATTAAATTAAAAATTTTCTATATGGCCCCTACTGAGGTAGAAAGCAATAGAAACATCTAACGCACAAAGAAAGTGATAAATTAACCAAAGATTGGGGTCATAAGAAAGTGAAACAATTGTATCTAACGTAGTAATTATTCACGTTTTTTCTCCCCCGCTATCATCGAAAATGAGAAGAAATTAGTTCTTTTAATGTCCCCTCCATCAAAGTTTTATTTTCCCTGGACTTGGTGTGTTATAATGTCTTAAGATTACTTAATCTATATAAAAGCACGGGCTTAATCAATAATTTAAACACTTGCAGGGAAAGGTAATTGATTTTCGATGAACATGTTCCGTAGATATTTTACAACCCACATTGGGCCGGAGGAAAAAAGATAGGAAAGCAATATTGGAAAAAAAGCACCATACTTTATGAAGGGGGAAAAAACGATAAAATTGAAAACAGTCTTATAAAGAGGAAAGCTGGATGTAATATCATATGCTTCAAGCATATATGTTTGGTGACAACAAAATTTTTCTACACAGTTTAACAAGTCACTCTAATTTCACGATATTTATTAAATATTTACTTGCAGTACGAAATTAATAGCAGTATTTTTATAAAGAAAAATGTCTTAATAAATACCCCATTAATTTTGCTGTATATATGTAATCAGTTTTCCACATATTTTATACCATATTTAACCAGAATATTGGGACTGTTATCGATTACATTGTTTTAGTGATGCGACATCGATAACAAAACATCGATGTTTTGAAACATCGATATTCAATATTAAAACATCGATGCTAATAAAACATCGCCCAAAAACCATCGATGTTTTTAAACATCGATGTTTTAGAACATCCATGTTTTAAAACTGGGTTAGTAATCTCTAACATTAATGTTACTTCCGTTAGTTTTGGGGGAGGGGGTGATTTAATTTTACTCTCTGATTGGGCAGACACAAATGACAAAAACTTGGTTGCTTTGGGCTACACTGATGACTCAAAATTCTCGTTGTAAATATTGCCATGTTTTGCCTTCAAATGTCCAGATAAATTCGTGGTATTGCCAGAAGTTTTGAGGGACTTAAGGCAAATATTGCATTTCGCCAATTTGTCAGAGGTTTTGTAAAAATATTTCCAAACGGTACTTTTGGGAGGCATCTTACTAATAATATTAACGTCAACTTATATAAAACCAAAGACTTAAACACAAAACAAAGACTTAAATGGATGCACTCGTGTATATACTATTTGTAAAATAAAACCCCATGGAAGGTTCTGGAGTGTCAGGAACATTCCAAGCGCTCTGATTGGTTCATTGGTTGTTAATTGCCATTTGTCTGTTTGCTAAGGAATCATCCCCCCTTTTGTATTCGTCCTTTTCAGAATTCAGGCTTACATTTACTGAGTGTGAAAATTATGCTACGTGGTAAATTTTTTTAATTACGGTACTTTTTCATTAAAATAAACATCGAGACAACGTAAAACATCGAGCACAAAACATCGATGTTAAAAAAACATCGGCTTCAATAAATCGATGTTTAAAATATCGATGTTTTTATCAAAACATCGATGTTTTGAAAACATCGACATCGATGTCGCATCCCTACATTGTTTTAATTGGGTCTGTATATTTAAACCCTAAAAAATGGGAAGAGAAGCTCGATGCAATAATTAATTTGGACACTGAAAACTTTTAAAGGAATTTTTGTGGCACTTTGAAAATCTTAGGGAAAGATATCTGTCTCGGAAAGCTAAAAAAACTATGATTTTACTCACGTATATTTCAAAATTTGTAAACTATTATTTATTTACGATTGTGTGAGGGCTAATTAGAAATGGTGATACGTTATTGAAATTAAGCTTTTGCTTAGGATTGTAAACCTCGCTTGGCATTCTAATAAATATGGTGATCGGTTTGCAACAATTTTATATCACTCACATTTCCTCAATCTTAGATTTTCGCAGTTTTCCCTCATCAAGAGAAGAGGGATGATTTAATAGCAAACACTGGCATTTTTTACACTTCATTCTTTATCTTTGTTGTACTTATTCTTCCTTGAGTGTATTATATATATATATATATATATATATATATATATATATATATATATATATATGATGCCCGGTATAAAGGGCCGGTCAAAAACAGTGATATTTAGATACTTATTAGTATTAATAAAAAAACAAAGATGTTTTGACTGGAATAAAAATTTGATTATGACACAAGAAATGTAATATTATATACAAAATTTATAGACATAAGCCTTTTATACCAGGCAATATATATATATATATATATATATATATATATATATATATATATATATATTCATTCCTTGTAGCAGTTTCTATATCTTCCTTGTACCATTAATTTCTCCGTTCAGATATGAAATCCCTGATAGGGATAATCAAAAGTCGTACCTCAAACTTCTGCGCTTACTTATCTGAAATGTACTTAACTAATTTTATCGGCCGCAGAATTACAACAAAAACTTTTTAGCGCCAGCGTGATACCATATTTAAAATGAAGCGAAATAAGTCCCCCTTAATCAAAACAACAAAACGAAACAAACCGCAGTAGCGATCATAGAGGCTCTTCTCTCCGCAATTATATCACTTACCTGATGCGAGAAAGGTCAAACAAATTAAAAGCCTCGGTCGCCAGCCGTCAATCAAATGACGTCACACGCGAAGGTCTACGCCCACTTTCGAAGACGAAACTCTTTTTAGCGGTCGCGCGGGAGTTTTACTTCACAAGTCTTACTCAGTTCCTTAAAGCAAGCGCCTCTCTTCCCTCTCCGAAGTTAAATTGTAAATACTTCGATGAGACTCACCGTGTAAAGTTGTTTAGCTGTATTAGGTTAATAAATAAGAGAAGAGAGATTTTGCTGTGTTTTTTATTTCTTCCACGGAGCGGTGCAATCATGCAGTTGTTGGGAATTTCGGTTTTCACGATTTTATTATTTTCGTACATAGAAGCGAAACGAATACCAGAATGGCATATGAAGTTAGTCCAGAGTCAGGGGTGAGTACATTTTTTATAATTTACAACCAATACGTGTTTTAACTGTCACTAAAATTAGTGTGTATTCTATGGCAGCAGGTCATTTTTAAAATGGTAAGAAATTATTTTAAAAGGTATAAATACATTTATGCATATATTTATCTATTTCTCTCTCTCTCTCTCTCTCTCTATATATATATATATATATATATATATATAAATTATATGACTTTCTCATTTACAACTGTTTAATTTAGAAGTTCTTGTTTGGCTTTTATGCGTTTCATGTAAGCTAGATATTCGTTATTCTAGTATGCATACGTAAATTTTCAACAATATATGTTATAATAGAAATTTATTGACTAAAGATACAAAAAGGTAAAATAAATAGATTGTTAAGACTTCAGTTCTTACAGTAGAGATACTTTTAGGGTAAATCACATATTTTTGACAAAAATCGTGTTTCACTTTGATAATTTTATCAAATAAAATGTGCAGTTTGAAAATTTATGATTTTTTATCGCTGAATGTTGCTATATGCTTAAAACATAATATCAAATGGAAAGTATGGCAATTTTAAATTTTTTTTAATTTACTACCATTATTATGCTTAAAGCATTATTAAACAGTAAAAATTTATTTTTTAAATTTAACTTTCAGTTTATTTTAAGATGATGCACTATTTTTAATAAATCATTTGAATGTGGTTTTTATTTTTATGAAAATGGAAACATGTATATATAAAGTAATTTGTAAAAATCTTTATAAAAAATATTAAATTACTTTTCAATATTCTATTAGGTTTCAACTTAAAAAATAAATTTAATTCACCGCTCAATACGCATTTGATATTGCTTTTAACGTCCTTATTTAAAATCAGTTATTTTAAGTTTTCCGTCTAGTAAAATATTAAAACATCAGACGGTAAGTTTTAATATAACCATTCGGTTCGCGTTTTTCCCATGCATAACAGAAGGCATTAACTTATTTCTTAAAACCCCGTAAATTATAGAGAGTAGGGATGGAAGATTTTTTTCAATATTTTAAAGAATCGGAAAAAGAAAAGGGGTTACCCGATAGCATCTTAATAAATATTTCAGATGTAAATAAATATTTCATATTTGTATAAAATGTTAATTAAAGTAAATTAAATGGAGAGACTGCATAATTCAGTTTCATCCTCGAAAGTACACAAAAAGAGAAAATGTTTTGAGTAAAGAAATTCTCAGTGCATGAAACAAAAAATAAGTAAATGTAAATTATATGTATATGCATATAATTCACATTAAATATGTATTTATGTGTGTGCGTGCTTACAAATACATGCATTTAAATATTTATTTACGCGTATGTACGACACTCACACACATGCATTCATACATATACATACATATATGTGGGTGTGTAAGAATGCATGCGTGTCTGTGGAAAAGAGGGGGGGGAGAAAGTATATAACGTATTTTTAAGACCATAAGACGTACCTTTTTACATTAAAAAATCGACTTAAAATTGGGGTGTTTCGTATGGTCTGCAGGTAACATTAAAATAAAATGAATATTTTATTATACTGTATATATTATATTTATTATATATGTATTAAATATATCATATATATATATATATATATATATATATATATATATATATATATATATATTTATATATATATATATATATATATATATATATATATATATATATTTATTTATATTTATATATATATATATACAGGGTGTTCGGGCTGAAAGTATCCAAAAGATAGGGCTTATTTTTGCGTAACTATCCATTAGCATTTTTTTAAAAATATTTAAATAGAAAGAACATCTCACCAAGTTTTAATATCAATAGATTTCGATGTGTGCACCTATGGTAGCACGACAAACGTCTAAACAGTAGTCCAGTTCTCTCTAAGTGATGAATTATTCTCCAAGTTGTTAGACTCCAAGTTATTAGACTCTCCAAGTTATTAGACGAATTACTTGAATGATACGCTTCTTCAACTCATCCACAGTTTCAATTTTTTGTTTATACACAAAATTTTTGTTTATACACTAATAACTTCTGATATGCTACAAAACACTTGGAGAGAACTAGATTACCGTTTAGGTGTTTGTCGTACTACAAAAGATGCACACATCGAAATCTATCGATATTAAAACTTGGTGAGATGTTCTTTCTATTTAAATTTTAAAAAAATAATTCTAATGGATAGTTCAGTAAAAATAAGCCATAACTTTTGGATACTTTTAGCCCGGACACCCTATATTATATATTTATTATATATATCATATGTTTTTATCTTTATTAAGTAAGAAATTTAAAATATCCTGATATGCCTTACAAAAAAGAAAATATTATTTTCTAAAAATCCTCCCACAAATTTGAGGTGCATCCTATTGTGCGGTGCGTTTTATGATCCGAAAAATATGGTATATATAACACTGAAGGTGAGCATGCTTAAAAAGTCTGTCTCCTTCACTCATGAAACGTCAGAAGTTGCCACTGCATGAATAAATGAAGCAACGTGTATTTTCCAACAGAAGGGGAAAACAACTTATAGGAAAACATTCTGCAATTTGTTTTCTCTTGAAAAGAGTTGAAAGAGAAATGAAACTCCCTTCTAATAAACTTCTAAAATTGCGAGAAACAATAACGACAGGGTTTGATTCTTCATTCAGCTTTTTTTGTAGTGAAATAACAGGTGGTTTAGACTTATATTTTCTCCCAGTGCAAGGCCACTAACACATTTCTTGCAATACGTCTTTTAGTAACATTGTACCTTAGTTTCATTAATACAAAGGATATTCGTGATGATATATGAGAAAAGAAACAGCCTTAGACCTCATGAATATTGATTCAATAAAACACACACACACACACACACACATATATATATATAAATATATATATATATATATATGATAGCAACAAATCCGTCGTAGAAATATAAGAAAGACTGATTAACACTTATTAATGTCCCTAAAAACTTCCAAATTTGCCTTTAAATTGCTTTCAAAAGCGGTGATCTGAAAACAAACACATCTCAGCCTTGGACTTAAGTTAAAAAGAAAACCTGTTTCCATTATATCTATATTATCTCTTGTCACGTCAGTATTTGCATTTAAGCACTGTAAGTATGAGTACGCGTGTGTGTTCTCTATAAGTGCAAATTTTGAAAGCAATTAATCTAACATTTAAATCTAAACTGTTCGAAAAAAGAAAAAAAAGAAAATTAAAGATTTAATCATACAGTTTTAACATTTTTCACCGACGAAAGTAAGCGAAAAACTTAAATTACCCAATATAATTAAAAGCCCCGTAATGAGGTAAAAATGCTAATTTCCTGAATCGTAGAAAATGTCTTTTAATTGAAAATTAATCACTGAGACGTTCATTTGTCTAAGGAAAACCTCTCTTTAACTTATTTAATAAGAGTCTTATAAACATTTCAATACGATTAAATCATTATTTTAATTTTTAGTACTCTCTAAAATATTCAAATGAGGCTTAATTTCCTTTTAATTTAATTGAAAATTATTACTCTTTCCTGGTTTCTAATTTCAAATTATCCCTTTTTTTTCCCGTGAGCACTAATTGGAGAGAAAAATGAGCTGGGAGAACCGTTTTCTAAATTTATTTTTTAATGAAAAGAAGATTTACTTTTAGCTTTAATTTTAAAATTATCTTCAAAAATTTAAGACTAGAAGGTCTAGATTTATATTTTAGCATTTATCTGTGGCCGGTAGTGTCTTTTCAGAAAAATAAATTTTATATTACCATCATTTTTCAAAAAATTTCAAATAATCATTCAAAATAGGGTAATCAAGATTACTTTTGCTGTCATTGTTTTCTCTTACTTATCTGGAGGCTTATTGCTTAAGGAAATCTGTTATCCAGAGTACTTGGAGATCTCCCCCAGCCAATAACTGGTACGTTGGGGTCTGTCCTGGTAGAGCTCTTACCTTCAAGGATGATAGAGCTTAGCTGACCGCAATCTCTAGGTTTACAAGTGGCCACTTGAGGTGCCTAGAATGATCCACAGAACTAAAACTTCCCCACTTGTAGTAAGTGTAATAATGAGCAAGCCACTCCTGGTCACAACCTAAGTAGCTAAATTTATCTTAGAGGACTTTATTACTGATCATCGCCAATTAATGGACCTACTGTGGATACATTGACTCCGGGGCCTGGTTTAACGTTGCTAGACCACGAGGGATTAGAAACAACAACAACTTTTCCTGTCAAATTCACTATTTTTTTGGCTAAAATATATAAATTGTAGCCAAATTCTGACGAAAAATATCTTGGTACAATATCGCCCAATATCACCAAACATTTTCTCAACATTCTTCTGCATACTTTTTCATAGAACAGAAAGAAGATGCATCAAAGGTAGAATTTTATTCATCATTCAAATTAAAATACTAGATTTGGACTTCTTTCGAAAGCAAAGAAAACTTAAAGGGATGCTGAAGTTCCTTTTCATCATTTCTAAAAAAAAAAAAAATGCAGTCTAAAATTTAATATCTAAGATTCCCTCTTCCCTGAGAAAGAGCTAAATTAAAATAATACTCAATTTTGAAAACTCGCCGCGAGTTTCAGAAACAAAATTATTTTTTTTAATATTCTGTTGAAACTGAAGAGGGTTAACTTTTTATTCATTGGCTATATATTTTTTTATTTTTCTTGCATTTAAGCAAAGAAAATTAATAATACCAATGAATAAGAGGAAAGAATATATTCTCTGTGACAAACAATAAGTTATTTTTTTTCTTAACCGTAAAATATTGGAATATGCTTTGATACTTTAAAGTAATTAAAACACGTATTTAAACCTTGAGTGTATGTTTAAGCTCTGTAAAGAAAGTTATACCCAAACTACTAAAATGTAAGTAAAAAAATACGAAATATCTTTGAAAATTTTATAACGGCTTAGCAGAAAGAGAATGCCCTGGCATACGATTGTCTCGAAGATCAGCAGAGAGAAAGGAATTTCTCTTAAGTATTATAAATGAAAAGAGGAAAAAGCTGATAAAAAAAACTGACGTGTTTAGAAGGAAAGAAGCTGCATCTTTAATCATTAAAAATATTTTGTGCAAGAAAGAATAAAATGTTTTAAATCTGAACTTGCCCTTTTTCCTCCTCATTGTGTTGGCTAAGGTTCAAGAAAAATAACTTTTCGTGGTAAAATAACGCAAGTGATTTATTACTTTATCAACGCATTTATTGCTTCATTTAAGTTTCATCCATAAAGTTCAAAAACAGTTTAAAAGGTTAAATCAATTTTCAAAATTAAGTTTAATTACTATAAGAGTATTAATTAATTATTACGAATTTATAGACTAAATGCCTGTACAAAATTAGGATATCAGGAACAGTAATTTATAATCAGCTGATAAAAAAATTCAAACTATTTCATATTTGTATAGATTACATGATAATTTATCTAAACACGTGCAGACATAATGCGTGTTCGTGTAAGCATATATATATATATATATATATATATATATATATATATATATATATATATATACACTCATAGACAAAAAAATTAGCGCACCAAGAAATAATTACGGGATCGTAACGAAACTTGCAATGAAGGTACATGTCGGGGAGATATGCAAATGATTAGAAATGCAGTGTGATTACGTATAGCCGGTAGAGGGCGTTGAAAATCGTACTCTGTGGAGTATAAAACAGGTAACCAAAGCTTGTTTGAGTGTGCTTAATCATTTACAAAGGAAGAGCTGAGATAGACATGCCATTACGCCGTGTTCGAAGACAATATAAACAGTTGTCGCAGTTTGAGAGGGGGAGAATCGTCGGGATGATGGAAGCTGGGTGGTCAGCTAGGCGAGTAGCTCGTCAATTAGGCCGCTCTGATTGTGTTGTGAGGAGGTGTTGGGGCCAGTGGACCCGAGAGATGTCATGTACACGGAGACCAGGCTCAGGACGCCCTCGATAGACCAGTCGTCGAGAAGACCGCCACATCATAAGAAATGCACGCGTACAGCCAACTGCTTCATCGGCCGCCATCCAGGCACAGGTAGCACCTTCACTAGGGGCCTCTGTGTCTTTCGAACCATACGAAGGCGCCTGGCTAAAGGACAGTTGATATCGCGGCGCCCATTACGTGTGCTGCCCTTGACGCCCACCCATCGACGCCTCCGTTTGGAGTTTTGCCGCGCACGAGGAAACTGGACTGCAGCGGAATGGAACCAGGTCGTCTTTAGCGACGAATCCAGATTCAATCTCGGCAGAGATGCCAATCGTGTTCGTGTGTGGAGAGCCCGTGGTGAACGCTTCAATCCTGCCTTTGCTGTACAGCGACACATCGCTCCCACAGCTGGTGTGATGTTATGGGGTGTCACTGCCTACAATACACGGCCACCCCTAGTATTGTTCCGTGGCACCATGACAGCCCAGCGGTATGTTCATGAAATCCTGCAACCACATGTGTTGCCACTCATGCAACGGCTCCCAGGAGCCATTTTTCAACAAGACAATGCTCGGCCTCATACGGCAAGGGTGTCACAAGACTGTCTCCGCACTGTTACTACCCTTCCTTGGCCTGTCCGGAAGACTTCCTTGGCCTGTCCGGATTGGAGACAAATCCCCAGATTTGTCTCCAATCGAGCATATCTGGGATCATTTGGGACGACGAGTTGGACAACCCACGAGTTTGAACGAACTAGAGGCAAGGTTACAGAAAATATGGAACGAAATATCTCAAGACATCATACAGAACTTGTATGACTCAATGCCCGATCGTATCGCATCGTGCATTCGCGCTAGAGGGGGTCCAACGGAGTATTAACTCCTCCGTTCTTTTGCCTTTTTCTCTGAAATAAATTATCCTTTTTCTTTGATTTTCTTATCATTTACTTATATCAAAGTAGTCATTACGTATGTAAAATTTCGTTTCATTTTGACGACTCCTTCTTGGTGCGCTAATTTTTTTGTCCATGAGTGTATTTGTGTGTGTGTCGTGAGTATGGTGTGTTGGTGATTGAAAAGTGCTATAAATATAGTACTCCGTTGTTCCTAGTAAGGCAGTATTTGTAAGCAATTAAACCTGTTGTTAAAATAATAAAAGAAAGAACAGTAAGTTGTTGTTTTCTGGACAAATATATAAGCCATTTTCAGAAATGGTAAATAAAAACTCGAAATAATTTAAAACATTATGTTAAAGAACTGATAAAAATAACTATGGAATAAATTCTTGTATTTTCTTTCGGATATTTTTTATCATTCTAAGTATAAATGTGTTGAAAAATTAACAATACTCATAATTTTACATTTATTTTCATTCAATATTCCTACTTACGATTTTAGTCTTTTCTTATCTTCATAAGAATGTAAGATGTTTTTAATTATTTATATTGGCTTATATGGTTATGAAGATGGAAAGAAGAAAACCTTCACCTATTTTTTTTAAATATTCTGACTGTATAATGCAGTTAATTACAAAATTCCTCCATCCATCGTACACCGTATAGACTAAATAATCAATTAGGATTCGATATCAGTAAAAGGATCGCCCTTGAAACTTGAAAAATCGTAAATCCTTCGGCACACCTTCTTTAAAGAGATCTCACACAGGCGCGCTGATTTAACGAACAGGAACTGATATAATTCTCCGCCGACGCAGTTGTTTGTGTCAAATGAGTAAACTCTTCACGTAGAAGTGGCATCCTGCTGGGATGACTTTCCAATGTTGCTACCGAACGAACAAAAAATGAAAATGCAGAACCGGAGGAAGAGAAAGTGTGCCTTTTTGCAACTGTATGTTGGGTGAAACTGAATTCTTTCCCTTTTTTATGTATCGCGTTACATTTCTTGAACAGCTAGATGACTAAAATCGCTCAAATCTATCCACACATTTAAAGTGCTTCGTAACAGAAATTTTCAATATTAGAAAATCATTAGACAGAAGAACGTGTTTTCAGCAACTCTACGGATGAATTATATCTAAGGCATGAAATGCATCATAACTGGAATATTATATGGGAAAATCAATGTTCACAAGCAAATTTTTGAGATTTTGAACACCAGTAATATGCATGATGCTTGTCTGTGCGCTGTGTATGTGTGTAGTGTTACATAAAATAAAATAATTCATTCGAATTTATAGATATTTAAATCTCGATGATTAGTTTCGAATTCTAGCGTAAATTGTTGGCTTACACACGAGTTGGTAGTTCGAAATTTTAGATCAATTGTATCGAATAGAACTAAAATGTGAACTAGTACACGCTCCCTAATGCCTTACAATCCTTTAATCTGACAAATGATGTAAACTATATATAGCAACCTTTCCCTCCGGTGCGATTTCGTGATGTGAGGAAAACTGCGTACTTCCCTGATGGTTCACTATATCCTCAAATTGTTAGTTTGAATCTCATATGAACAAAATAAATGTAATCATTCTAATTTTCATAGTAATTTTCATTGTAATTTTCATTGCAATTTTCATTTTCTCTTTTTATGTTGAGGTAAACTGTACTTTGGTTTTATTGAAACCTGAAAGTATTTTTTTTTAAACTTTTAAAAACTTTTTACTCTTCTAATATCTTTTGTGTTTAGATTTATATCCCAGCATTTTGCCAAAGAACTTGGAAGCATCGACTGCTATATTAAAAAAAAGTCTATGTAAAATACTAAACTCATCACTAATTCTTTTTCTGAAATCATTTTCTCAAAATTAAATTATTTATTTGTGCTATTTAATATTAAAAGTATTAGTCTTGTGAAAATGTAAAATAGTTACTAACTCAAGTTAAATTTACAAAATTATTTATTTTTACGTTATATTATTCTGAAAACGTTTGATACCGCTTCAGTTATCCCCTTAACACCCTATATTATATCTCTTTCTATATTTCTTTGGATATACTATAGACGGAGACTTTGGATACACCAAAGACGGAGAATTCTTAATCAGTTTAATACTTCTAAGCTTATGTCACACTCTATCTTATCTCCTTAAGATAGTATAATTCTCTTAAATCGTTAAAGCAAATTTCCTCCTTTATATGCTATTCAAGAACCCTGTTGAAATTTAAATAGTTGGAAGACACTGATAAAATATCTCTCTTTCTAAATGCCTTTGAAGTTTCAATAGAAATTAGCATAGAACTCGGAGAAATTTAACGTTCCAAAACTTTTATAACTACATCTACTAGACTATTTACCAGACATACGGAATTGTTAACAACACGTGCTGCATAGCTAAATTACAGTTTAAACACCGTATAATAAATTTTATTTGAATATTTAACTGCAATAAATCGAACACTTCGATAAAATTAAATCTAACAACTCCGTCGTTTGTTTAATAATGCTGTCCAATTTTGCCAAGTTTAACAAAACTCAGAAGTAATATTAAATTACTTTCAAAGGCATATTCAGTTTAATTTACCTTTACTACCTATTTTACTGTAATGTATTGGAATTTCTCCTCTTTAACGCAGTAATTTAATAGATTAATAAGCTGGGTTTTTTTTCTTTTATCGCTAATTCTCTTCAAATATGTTTACCATATTGTGTATTGCAAAGCTTTACTTTCGAAAGCTTATCAATATTTCTAAAGATTACTTAAAGTTTGTTAATATGACACCTACATCATATTAAGGTGATGGCTAAATAAGTACCTCTAATATACAAAATAGATGCCTGGGATTTAATTCCATTATATGTCAAAACTTTTTCCATCGTTGAGGCGTAATTTTGAACCTTCAAAGAGTTCGTATCCCTTGTTAATAAAGCCTTGCCAATAAAGTATATGTTTGGATATAGTAGTATACGAAGTAACGCCAATAGACAATGCAAAATTACATATTTATCCATTATTGGCTAAAGTTTTGAATTTAAGATTTGGCTATAACAATCATATCCTTATAATACTTTTGACCAATTTCTTTCACAACGTTTAAATGATAATTACCATTATGGTATGCATGAGCTGAATCATTCTAAGAATATAATACTAAAGAAATCCTGAATGTTTCTTTCGTGTACACATTTTAAACTCAAACCCTCTGTTTTAGTTTACATACCACTCCGAGATTTTAAATTCAATCTGTAAAAATCCTTAAAAAGTCCATTACGCAAGACTGATAACAGTAATACATGCAAAATCAAACGGAAAAAAACAGTAATTTTTAGATTTCAGAAAAAAGAAAGCCAAAACTCTCTGATAATACATATGTCGGAATATGAGATGATGATACAGAAAAATGAGTAATAAAAGTTGCAAAATCTTTAGTAAGTGTCTGAGGAAAATCTTCGTATAATACTTCAAAATACATTTTTGGTGATCGTTTTAAAATGCATTACATTGAGATTTCAGGCGGCGATGAAAGTGATATGGAGAATACAGACGGAATTAGTTCCAAGCAATTGATTTCAAAATTTTATCACTTTATGGAAAGCAGGAAAATTGCCTCACGTGGTCTCATAGAAAAATATCTCCAAAATATTTCTAAGTTTCCCCTCAAAGAAAAAAAAATAATGACATTTTCCTTGAGAATACACGCGACAAATTATAGCATTTGCATTTCATTGAGATTTTTTGAGAGAGCTGCAAAAGAATATTTCTCCCAAACAGTAGATTTTATTTTAAATTTTCAAATACAACGTGCAAAAAGTAAGAAATATTTTTAACTTTGTTTGAATATTTTGACATTCTTTTCAAATAACTTCATTTTAAGGAAAATTTGATTTCTCAATCATTTTACGTCTAATATGTTATGTTATGCATGTGGCAAACATGCTATGACACTGTTATTTATTAGTGAGGTATTTTTCCCCTCTGTTGGTTAATTAATAGTCAAAACGGATTTTGTAAGAATTCCAATAACCTCCTTTCATTTCTGTTTTCTAGTCTATGTGAGTCATGTTTTAAGATTATTTTTAATTATAATAAATAGATACTTTTGTTGCTTGTGGACCACACACAGATGTCAAATACCTATATGACTTACAGGATATAAAGCGTCATGAACACTCCCCTTATGTATCTGCTTTAAAAGTTACAATGAACTCATTTATTAACCAAATGTATTTCAACTCATGAAGGTCAATATAGTTTTTAAAACTTAGTATCATTAGTGCAGATTAGTATTCTAACTTATTAAACTTAAAAAATAATTACTCCGGTCATAAAAACTATTTTGAAAAAGTTTGTGGAATCCATGTATAAAATTTACACCGTGACACTGTTGAGGACGCCGCAGTCCGCTTTTGTTTATACACAACAATAAAAAACGAGCTTAATTTCGGCCAAGACCTTGCATCTTTATTTAACAGGAATCAAATTCCCAATGTCGCTCAAATGCTTTATCATCGAAGGTCGTTCCGCCAGGGCAATGAAAAAAACGCCGTTCATTCCTTGCTGATATATTTTCCAACCCCAGCTGTTTTTAAACTCTTATTTATTCTTACATATCTGAATGAACCATTAATGATGAGCTCCAGTTCTCAATCTACTATCGCTGTTAGATTCAGATATCAGCCAACTCTAATTGCGGAAGATAGTTCTTTTAATCTCGCGGCTGGATCAATTCATAGTGATTATTTACTGTATCATGTGCTTAGCGAAGATAATTAACTACAAATTCGTTACAAACAGCAAATTTATAAAAAGTGATGGACTTGTTCGTGGTATATCTAGTTAATGTGCATGCGATTTTTTTTTATTCAGGTCTGCCTCAAGAATTTCAAAATGCTCATGCTTGGAATTATTAGCTGCAGCAGCAAAATTTTAATAGATTAACTTCATAAACAATACTAAATAAGGTTTTTCCACAACAGACTTTATTACGTTACAGTACAAAAAAAGAAGGAACAATAAGTTGTACATTAAACGTGTAGTTAGAGATATATTTTTCTGTCTGTATCTTCTAATCTAATCAGTCACTTTAGAGATTATCTAATTTTGAAATTTTGTCTAAGAAACAAATGAGCAATTTTACTGTATAACACGTAGAATTATAAATAATACCATCTAGTAAGATGAAATTTGAATATTTATAGTGCAAAAATACTTTTAGGTTTGTAGCAAATCTTTTCGCTGATATATTTTGAAAAAATAATGACCGAATTGATCAGAAAACTTCAAGAAGCCTGGTGATATATCCATATCGGAAATTATTTGCCGTTTGTCACCGCTGCAAGCTTGATGGAGAACTTATGGCGATTCGTGAAGCTACCCTCCTTACGAATCGGCTGATACCCTGGAAGTTTGCCTTCCTGATTGACTTACGCGCTATGACTCTTGCTGTCCCTAGTAATAACCCCACGTATTGTCACCTTATTGTGTCCTGTAGAAAGGCTCTTCATCCCCTTTCTTGGGCAGACTTTAATGTCTGCATTCAGTGAATACCAAGTCATGTTGAAATTTTCGGCAATGAAATCGCCGACCGCCTTGTGAAGGCAGGATGCTTCCTACCTACCACAGCCTGCCATTCCTATATCTCTAAATTCAGCATACTTCATTATCGACCTTAGAACTAGAAACTGAAAGACTCACAAGAAACTATAGCGAGTGAAAGGCAGTTGGAGGACCTTCTGAGGAAACCAATCCCAGAAAGCCTGTCCCTTCCAATGAATATTGTCGTATTTATCTGGGTCACAGGACACGAGTATCTTCAGACCAGGAAGATACTTATTAAGTTTCGGAATTACCACCACGGAACAATGCCTGCCTGCTCTATGTTGTAGGACGTATGAACTGCGAACATCTCCTATCTAGCGCAGCCTTAGAACAGACTGGGTCAAAACTTTTCGGCTACTAATACCGTTGAAAGAGCTACTGGTATGCGTGGCACTAAATGGCCTTACTGCCAAGAGCGGTTGTTGGATAAACTAAACTAAACTGACCATCAAAAGAAAAGTCGCCGAAATTAATTTAAAAATGCCTCATAGTTTTATTCTTGGATCTGGGCTACTTAGGTATAAATCAAGGATTAATGTTATGAGTTTTTATACTTCACATTTTATAACACTTTAATTCCATTACTCCTTTGTATTTCCGGATATGAAATTTTTTTCGAAACAGTTAGAGATCTTGTACACTAAAAAAGTAATAACTTTGAAAGGTTTAAAATTACCCTTTTATTTTTTGTTTTGTTTTGTAATTAATACGGAATGAAACCTGAACACAGTTCAGGTTTCATTTTTACATTTCTGCTTAGAAAATTTTGTAACTTTTCAATTTCTTAAATACAGTGTTACATATTTTTCTGCAGATCCGAGCATAACCATAAAAATATAGACTTTGAGATTCTGGAGATTGAGCTGTTAAATAAACAAGTTCCCCTGTTTATATTAGAAGTGTAAATAAACGAAAAGTAATTTGGAAATTACTTTTCGTGTTGCACTTAAACTTAATTAGCTATGTGCGACGGAATTGCAAGCAGCCTTTGAAACGCTCTATAATCAGCCTTTGATGACTCTATAATCCCTCTAAAATCCATCATATATAGTCTCCTAAAGCTTTGATCATATTTTATGTGTTCACTACTCGCCTTA
Organism: Dolomedes plantarius; assembly: GCA_907164885.2. NCBI lineage: Eukaryota > Metazoa > Arthropoda > Arachnida > Araneae > Dolomedidae > Dolomedes > Dolomedes plantarius. The sequence continues at coordinate 136,595,566 of OU015491.1, read as the reverse complement.
GATGCTAAAAATATATTAATGCGTTTGTAAAAAAAATATTAAAAAAAACTTAGTCTTAATTAAAACGAATAACAAGGAGAAAAAGATTTGGAAATTAATGATATTTTTAAACAAGTTATTCGTTGGAAATGATTAAAAAAGCTTTTAACGGAAACATCTCGCCTAATCACAGAGGTTTTTCAAGGCCGCAGACACTAGCCAGCCATTCATCGATGCATCCGCCTACACATGAGGTATTTTTTTAGGAGTCTCAAGGAGACAAACAAAAAACAGATAATGGTACTTCACAAACCTGATTATTTTTTAGCTCTTTTTCTCAAAGAATTTATCTTATGCGGCTCGGAATATATTATAATGTATAGAATATCAATAGTCTATAAAAGCATTAGAAGAGAGGATAGCAGAAATCCGTGATCGGATTAGAAATATTTGTTTCGCTAAAGCTCTTTCAGGTCCCCACTACGAAACTAATTAAGTAATTGAATATTTAAGGCTTCAAGATAAAGAAAAAACCTCTGAGCAAATATAATAATTTATGATTGGGTGGTACCAAATACGGATGGCGATGTTATGAGGATCGTAATCTGCGCCGAATATTCTCCGTGACGGATTTTTTAATTTAGTTATAAACGTATATTGTAATGAAGGGATAATAGGTGGGGTTGGTGGTACTTTAGTAAAATATCCAAAGGATGTATATTACATATACGCATAAGAAGAAATGTATTTACTTAATAGTATGCATTGAAGTGTAATTTCTTTTCAAGCAAAGTTGTTTATATGTTATGGATTATTATACAGTAAGCCCTTGACATCTCATATCTCTTTACCGCAAAAATTATCTTTTGCTGCGACTTTCGGCCTTACGTGGATGCATTTTCCGTAATTATCTCGAAGCATCCTCTTCAAAACCATTGCTTATTTAAATGCAGTTGAAGCTTGGTCATAGATTATAAAATAAATCTTCACATTTTATTCGAAGATTTTTTGGAATCAATCAACTTATTTAAATGATACAGTATTTAAACTGTTCTGGAGTTAAATTTTGAAATGAAACCATAAATGAAAATACCTAAAATATAGGGATAAAGATTTAATTTTGTTTCTTTAGTGCTTTAAAGAAACAAAAATTTCTTTAAAGCACTAAATTTTTGATTGTGTGAGACCGAATTATCCATTTTATTTTATCTCCATAGATCGTAAAAGAAGAAAGTTAAAATTAAATCATCTCTCCTAAAGACATCATGGGTCGTAAATAAAAAAATACAACAGACTTTTTTAAAATGAAAACCTAAAAATCTAATTACCTAATAATCTAAAAAATATATTATTTAGATTAAATAAGTCTTCAGTCACAGTATGTGGATCATTCGATAACATTGTGCCTTTTTTATTGGATAAATAGGGTCATTTCCGTTTACGGTTTACATACTTGTGCATGTACAGCAAGGATAATTGACCTCTCACTGTTGTGTTACATACCGTTTTGGTCGGTTGAGAGAACTACAGTCGTCAAAAGCTACGTGAGGAATTATTCTGGACCGTTACTTTTCTGGACTCCTCATAAGTAAAGTTTCTAAAATCATTCTCCTCTACTACTTTCCTAGAGAAATTTGTTTAGCTGTAAAAAGATTTCAGCAAGCGGAGGTTTCATTGATGGAGTATTCTGTATGTTTGCAATCTGTCAGTGATTTAAATTGGTCTAAAAATCCTAATTTACAGATGAAACTTTTAAACTTTTAAACTCGAAAACACATTACCTAGATTTTTTTCCCGAGAGATCTGAGACATAGAATTTAAATTGCATTTCAAAATAATTCTCATGACCATTCAGCATCGCTCACACTATAAATCACGACGCAAGAGGTTTCTTTGATTATTATCCAAATTAACGTATGCCTTCCAATGAGCGAATGTACGAAGAAATAGAGATTGAGGGAATTTCTTATTAACATATGACTTTCTAACTGATATGGCCCCTAAATTGAGAAAGAAGTTAGAATTTTTTAGAGGTATGGCACTTTACGGATACTATCGGTTTAAACATAAGGTATTTTTTTTCCGAAAGAGGTATCACATGGCTTGTCGTTTTTAATAAAAGTTAGTCCATCCCTCGAAAATCTGTATAAGCAGTTTAATACGAGGGCACTTAAGATCTTTTTAAGCATGATTTGAATTTTTAAAAAGCATCAGATTTAGCAGTCGCCATTATTCGCTTTTTGTTGGAATTCATTCCTGTTGTGAAATAAAGTATGAATGTTGTTTCAAATCAATCAAAAGTATCTAATATTTGTTGATTTGTAGAGAAAATAATACAGTGACATTTGATTCTCTTGAAACCTTTTTTAAGGCTTGTGATCTGTATGTCAAGAAAATGGTTCGAAACAAAATCTAGAAAATGAAAAAAAAACAGAGAGATTCCTCAGTTTTTCCATTCTTTCACTTTTACACTAGTAAAAGTGATAGTGTAAGCTATCAACTACTTGTAAGTAGTTGTTGTTAATAAAAGTAATTGGACAGTAACTTACACTACTATTAATGATTTCACTACTAATTAATAGTTTCAGCTACTCCATAGTATAAAGTCAACTATTTGTAAAGATGATCTGTATTTCAATAAAATAGTTTGAAATAAAATTCCACAAATTGAAAAACAAAAAACAGAGCGGTTTCTAAGTTTTTCCATTCTTTAACTTTTGCCCTAAGTCAGCTACTTGTAAAGAAACAATGAACCATTTCGTGTTAATACGTTACTTATCTTCTTAAGTCTTCCATCCCATGTGTCATACATCTGGAACACAAAACGGGATGAAAAACAGAGAGAGGAACAGCGTGGGTAGGGCCCGCTACGTTTTTACGACCTCATAAAAGTGAGTTGTAATTTTGGTGACAATGCTACAAGGCCTGTGGGCGGTTATCACAACTTATATAAAGAATCCGGTCTGTTTTTTTATAGGGTCATGTGTCAAATCTGTGATCATCTGTGGGATTTCCAAACTGATTACATACTAATAAACTTCGGTGATTCATACACAGCCATGTACAGACTTCACTCCTAGCATAGTACAGTCGTTCAAATGATTCATTGCATCAATCATAATTAAAATCATATCTACCAGCGGGTTAAAAAATGCAGTATATTATTATTATTACCGAATCAAATCTGTCATAAAATTTCTATGATCTCTTTCAACAATAAGGATTTTCATGATAATGATTTGATAATGATTTTCAATAAAGAAAATAGTATCATAATGTAGTTTCTTTCCCAACTGATCCTTACAAATTCCTTATAAGTTACATACCAGGGCTGGAAATAATACAAACTCTTAAGCATTAGGTTTCAAATCCAGGTTTGAACAGCATTTTAAGGGAAAAAATGATGAATAAAGAGGATAATGCTATACGGAGAGGAAACTACGGTGACGCCAGAGCATTTTAAAGGTTTCACCCAAAGTTAAGGACTCCACACAGTGTCTCTCAGAGAGAAAGGCTCGTCAGTGCAAGGATCTCGTGGCTTTGCAGTGTAATAGCATGAACCAGTGTGCAGAGTATAGATCAGGGTTTCCCATACTTTTTGGATTGCGGAACCCTTAGAACATTTTCCAAAGTTAACGGAACCCTCTACATTTTTTTATCAATAGACCCCTTCCTCTCCTACATTTAATATGATATTAAGTGAAACAAATATTGTTTTAATACTTACATTTTATTGCATTAAACAAAAATCATTAAAAATTCTCCATTAATAACAAATAATAGTGATTATAAAAACAAAAATATGAGGGTAAGATAAATTAGGGCTTGGCCGTCATACTGTCTCGCAGAAGCCCAAGGTTCCGCGGAACACACTTTGGAAATCTCTGGTCTAGATGGTGCAGGATTCATTTTGAAAAGCTTGAGAAAGAAAGTTCGAAAGTAAATCTTGCTAAGTTGTTTTCATACGTTAAAAATGAAAGGACTTGAAAAGTAAATGACAACCAAATAGATTGGAATCAGAGGGTTTGGTCTCTCTCAAGTGGGGAAGGAAAAGAGTAAAATTCAAAGTCATCATCTCTACTAATGATCTTTTCATTATTTTAAAACAAGTCTATATGATTTTGTTGATTCTAACATCAAGCTATCTTCTCGAAGTCCGGAAATCTCTATGCTTCTGCTGGATTGGATTTTTAAATAGTGCATGATGCTGCGCCTTAGTGCTTGATTTGAATAACATGAAAAAACTTTTTATCCAAGCAGTCTCACGCGTGACCAGTGATAAATGTGGAGGTCGAAACAATTTTCATTTGAAGGTTGGGTTAATATAGTAAGATTATAGTTCCATCCCTTTATCTTTATTTGATCTATTCATACTGAATTAAACGAAATTTAGTTTTTCATAATGATGTTCTTGTTTTTTGAGTTCAAATATAAGGTCTGAAATCCTAGGTTCAATGGAAATGATTTCAGAGGGTACATTGGCCTTCGAGTGTAGTTGAGTGTACAAAATTTGGGTATAATATGCCAAAACGTTAATTAAAAGGCTTCAGTTCGTCTATTCATTTAGATTTTGAGAAAGGGCGCATCATAAGGATCGTCTTTTGATGATAGTTACCCTTGCTTTGCCCTTGCCTAAATTCAGACTTTAACAACAATAAGCTTTGAAAGGTTAAAATAGTTGGTTGAACCACTCAGTATAAGAGTCGAATTAATGCAAATTCTGCTTCTTTAACTGGTACATTATGATGAATGACGCAAGGAAAATAGTTCATCACACTTGTAGCCCACGAATCAGGCAATCATTTTTTATCAGATGTTAATATGACATTTTAAATTTTCATATGATAAATCCTCAGGTTTGAGTTAAATTCCATCCTTTAATCACTACCATGACAGCTAGTTATGTCCTGCTCGCTCAAGACTTGACTGACGTTTTCTCCATGAGTAGTAACAAGACACTATCCACTTAAATGGACTGAAAAAGCAAAAGCTGCAAAAGCTGGAAATTGAAATTAGGTATGAGCTCTACATAAATGGGAAGATTATAAAATATTTCGTTCCTCATCGGCACTGTGGAAAAGTTTGGTGCTTTTGAATAGCAACACAGAATGGAAAGTAAAGTTACTTTACTTGTTAAACACCTTTCTAAAATTATCTATTCACGTAAAATGTATTATTTTATTTTACAATGAATTCCATTTTAAAACTGTAACATTTACGGATTTTATCATTCCGGAAACACAACATCAGCTAAAAATTCAAGCTTTTCTTGAGCATCCATTCGCAGTTCCAAACAAGAAAATAATTAATCAAGTGACGTGTAGTTTAACATGCATCAATCTTCAATTTAAAAGATCCTTGTACTCTTCTATATTGATGCATGTAATAATAGTCAATGCGATGCTTAAACTTTGATATTCCGAAATGCGATGCCATCATCGACAACAAATAACAATGTTCCTGTTTCAGTGTCCATCACATGCGTCAGTTTATATCACGAACACTTTAAGCAAATTTAACCTTAAAGCAAAAATTAGTCAGTTTACTGAATCCTGTCCTTGAAATTGTGAAACTTACAATAATGGTTTGGGGGCGTCAGATCAAACATCATTTGGAAAAGGAATGCTTCAATCAGAACTCTCGACTTTACCCTTCAAAACTGTCTTCCTCAAGGCCAGTGGCTGAATCACAGTCCAGTAAGGGAATCTCCCGAGTAATTATACACTTTCTTCAGCTCTTACAACTCACAATGGATAAATAAAAACCACTTCCTTTTTCCCTCGCACTTTCTAGTTATATTAATGAGGTCATTATTTTGTCATTGGTTTCTAAAAGGTCGTTAAATCCTTTTATGGACGTAACTGCTTCCAACAGGGAAAGGTTATTGCATGATAACTCAGACGTCAAGAGTCAAGTTAAATCATCATTAATAGAAAATAGTCCTTACTGCATTCGTTTAGCAAATTCAAAATCTTCAGTGCTCAAGCAGATCTTGAATTTGCCAATTACTGGTTTTGATTTTGCTAGATGCCCCTATTTGCTTGAAAAATATAATAGTCGCATTAAGTTTTAGATTAAAAGATTTAGTAGGTGGTTTAATATGGAGCATTTTGTAAAAGAAATACTTTTTACACATTTCAGTATAATAAATAATTGTAGATAACTTTTTTACGTTAAGATATGAAGATGTTGATTAAGTTTTCGAGATTTCATTGTGCTTTTAGAAAAGGCATGAATTTTGTGTATCAAAACGAAATTATTTGAAATATTTATCAAGGATAATTAAAAGCAAATTTTATTTCAGCAATTACATTTCAATTTTGAAAAATAAACAGTACAAGAATTTTTAAGAAAAATTTTAGCTACATGTCATGTGAATAAGTCTCATAGTAAAAATATATTTTAAATTAAACAAAATAGTGTGACATATTTTAACCTTCATCAGAATTTCCTAGTACAGGTACCTTTAACATCACTTAAATAAAGGTTTTACAACACTTGTTACAAAAATTAAGTTATCAAAATAACTAAATATATTTTTTGAATGTCTGTGCTTGATGTTTTTTGAATTTCTATGCGCCATACTCCATATTTCTAATATTATGTCTTAAATCCGACATAAAATTAACGAATAAAAGCTATAGAAAAAGAAATCACCTATGGAAAAAATTATCTCTTAACACTTGCCGTAGTAATTTATATTGGAATCTTTGACCAAAAAAATGGCAGCTTCTAAAAGTAACACATACAGCTTATTATTACTTTCTATAAAAATACTGTTTTTTAGGAACATAATTAATATTCAATATACTATCTCCTTTAAAACTGTTTTTTACAGTCCTGCTTTTTTTCTAACTTTCTTTCAGAGTTTCTTTCCAAAAGAAAATTAACAGCACAAGTGATTGACAGTGTTTTGATTAGCTTTTACGATCCAGGGATAAGTTCTTTTGGCAACTTTTTTCTAGAAAGGATAATTACTTCACTAATAACAATATTAATTATGGGATAATTAAATATTTTAGGTCAGATGAGAGATAAAAAGATTTCTTAACAAGAGAATTCATGCAGTTTTAATGTATTTCCCTATAAATTTCTTAGTGGAACTAATTGCAAAAATTTAAATAGAGTTTTTGCATGAGAATAGATAGTTAACTAGACCACTAGTTTATTTTTTACAATTATTTCAAAAATTATTGTGCTATAGTGTTGGAAAGGGTTTATAAGAATTAAATATTCCAGTTTTTTTTAGTTTAAATGAAATTTAAATTTAGTTTTCTGCTTTATTTAAAATTTCTTTTGAAAAATAGTATTAAACTGATCGTATAAACTTATGTAAAATTATTACTCCGTTTTAATATGAAATTCCATGTGGTAAAAATATGTCCATCTAATTAAATTTTCAGTTGCGAGAACTTTGCAGTATGGATATCAATAAAGAACGGGAAAAACTCAAGTAATTATAACAAATGTATTTGTGGTACCTACTAAAATTCGCTAATAAAGATCATAACATGGGCTTGGGATCTAAACATACATTATACCTGCCAGTAAAACAGGAGGTCTCGAATCGACTTCTGAGAATGCAAGATTGTTTTAAAATAGAGGAGAAATATAAGTGAAGCAAAATATATGGTATTATCTACATACCGTACGGATTACTTTGTGACTGCAGGGGTAACTTTGTGACACATAGTAATTTTTTCGTATTTCGGATCTTGCGCCGCGCCCGTGATACCGGGCAGGCAAAGAACAGCGCCAACAGCTCGTCCGACATACAGAGACACCTAGTGACCAGTTTCCGAAGCTTCTGCGTGCCCTTTGTCTTCATTGGCCAGTGTATTGTTCAAACCTGTTGTCAAGCTATTGACTCAAACTTCACAAACTGTGTGTGCTAAAGGCTAACACCTTATACAACCAACTACCACAGGTAATTATTTTTTATTGCCAATATGTTAGTTAGATTGTGGAGCAATATATTTTTGTGTAGTGATATTTCCGAGAGATATGAGAACATAACTTAAATATCGAAAGGTGACGGGGTTACTTTGTGACACATTGACACTCACAAAATAACCCACAAAGTCAATCCACCTCCTCCAGTCGATTTTGCATTTTTACGACCTCTAAAATACCACTGGAGAGAGAGAAGTATTAACAATCTGGAAAAAAACTACCTGAAGGAGCAGAATGGGCCGAAAGACGAATTTCCTCATCTTCTCAAAGAACTGATGGCTGCCCTGGGCACCCGAGGTCTCTTTGGTGTCCATTACAAATATTGGAAAGATAACGCTATCCAATATTTGTAATAGGTATATATAATTATGTATCAAACTTTTGATAACCGTTTTACTGTCTAATTTTGTGTCAAGTAATTTTTTCTCTTGGATTTCAAGGCGAAAACACAGATGTCACAAAGTAGCCCCACTCGGAAGGGAAAAATTTGGGACACATTTTAACTTTATTTTCTCAGTGGTAAATAAAGATAAGGGTTAGCGGAATACATTACTACGCAAGGAAAGGATGTACCAATGTTTTTCAATTGTTCGTTTTTGTCTGCTTTTAAAAATGATCGTCTGGCACAGGAAAAAACTTAAAATCCGTCACAAAGTAACCCTATTTTATAGTACTTTTTGCAGAATCAATGTACAAAAAATATCTTATATTTATAGTCTTTTTGAATAAAATAAAATTTCAACTAAGCCTTTTGAGTGATTGTAAACCTTAGTTTCAATTTATCGCACCCTATTCAGTACAAGTTTCTATATGAGCAAATGATAAAAATCTGTGGTTGTAAAAAGCGTTCAAATTTCAAAACTGTAAGTAAATTTTTGTCTTTCTATAAATTATGGTATGTAAAGACAATATTAAGTTTCCATTTAGCATTTATTGCTTTAAATTTTTAATATTTAATAATAACATGGGCAGCACTATATTCATTGTAATCAATTGGTAACGTAAGGATATTAAAGGTTTGGTTTGGTTTGGAGCGCTATGGTCAACTTGCTACACGAGGGTTAATTAGACCGGGACCTACAGTATATAGCCGATTCCGAAAGGCTACAAACATCAATGCCAATAGAACTTGAACCCACAGGATCTGAACCAAATGCCAGAGCCCTAGCCATTGGGCCATCACCTGGAGAATGTTAAAGGAAGACAAGGTTTTTTTCAACTTACTTTGAGTATATAGCTTGGGTGGACATCTGAGCAAGTTTCGAGTTTTAGAAGACAGAACAATTTACCTTTGCTCTAAAGAAGAACCTCTAGGTGCATGGACAAATATAAGAGATATACTTATAAGCATTACTTTGGATAATGTCTAAAGTCTGTATAGTATAATACGTGTTTACAGTTTTGCTACCAATACTAGACATCACTTTAAATAATTACATACATTTTTGAAGTTAGGATTTCTTCAGTGTATAATGAATGCCTAATTTACACTTAGGACTTCAATAAGTCGCTGCGGTCCGGAAAGGCCAGACACCTGACAATTATTGATGCCAGCAGTAAAGAAAAAGTTTAACAGTCTTGAGTTATTATGTATCGTGGGAATTACATTTGAAACTATGTAGAAATTTGCCACCAAATCTACTCTGACAACGTCATTTGACTCCATAGCACAAGAAGGAAAAGTTAATGATAAAGGAAGATGGAGAAAAGAACTATCGAAGCAGCAGTATCGCACAAAGAGAAACTAGCATAGAAACTCCATTACATAAAACAATATTTCAGGGTGAAAATTTTAATAAGTAATGATCCAAATTTAAGTGCTCTCCTGTGAATAAAAGCTTTCTTATGTTACGAAAACAAAGAATTTTTAATATACCCTGTATAGTAAAAACATTTCTTTAACGTGTATGAGTTTTTAATAAATGTATAATAAAAATCAAAGGGTTTTAATTCCTTTATATGTCAAAGAATTACCGTCCTCTGGCTCAAATAATTATATTTTTTCATTTACTTCTCTCGTATTAAACGGAAAATTCTCGTATTAAACGAAAAGTTTGGACTAGCGAGATCATAAAGTATTGTCAAATACTTTAAAAAAGACTAAGTCATAAAAGAGAATTACTCGTACAAAATTCGGCTTGGAACACAGTAGTTTGCATGTCTTCTTATTAAATATAAACAAATAAATAAATTAGGACGTAATTTGCCGTGAACAGTTCTAAGTAAGGCAAAAAAAAAATTATTTATGAAGCGAATCAACTTTTTCTCTAAACCTCGCATGAAGACAACGCCATCTTTCATTTTAATGATAACCAGATTTGTGTAGCGAGTCTAAATGAACATGGTCTTAATAAAGCGGCTTCCGGATTGTGTTGATTAAGAGAAGGCGAAATTTTGCGTAGGCATAATGAAATCCTACGTAACGTAGGATTCATCAGTGAGTTTCATCAGTGAGTTGGAAAAAAAACTCACTTGCCTTTCAGAATTTCCCCGTACACGGAGGAGTATGAATGATGCGTCATTAAAAACGTGAATCTAAGAGAAATAATCTATTTCTAGAGTAAATTAATGTAGGTTATATTAATACGTATGATTCTGAGTGCATTAGTCCATGAGTTTTGAATATTTTTTTAATTTTTGTGAGGACTATCCAAGACTTCAGCTTGTTAAAGGAAAAAGTGTCAAGCCAAATTTTTTTCTAAAGATTATGCGACATGACAGAAAAATTGCTTAAAAAGCTCTTTCTCAAAAAATGAAGATTTTAAGTTTTTATATATCGATATTTTTACTATCAGTTATTTATATTTTACTTATATACACACGAAATATCCAAACTTCTATGTCAACTGCAAAATAAAATCATAATTACTCTATATTTAAACGTCTCCGGTTGTAACTTTAAATAAGGCCATGGCGAATTTATGATCAGCTGCTACATGCTACCTGTAGACATGCAGTCACTAATCCTGGGTGGTACGTGTTTCATTTCTAACCTTGGAACATTCAAGAAGCCTTCTTTTTGAATCTGATAAATAGCAATGGAGCAAGATGACAAATTGATCTAATCGTGATGGGATTAAATTTAATTACTTTTCAGAAAAATTTTCTAACTATGTATGTCATGTCTTGCTTTAACATCTTTTTTTTTAACTTTTATTATTCACATTCCACTTTTTAAAACAGAAATGCATATATTAAGCATATAAATGTACGAAGTATTTTCTAAACGTCTTCAGTTTTATATAATGCTAAAATTAACGTAGTACGCACTTGTAGTCTCGATGTTTTCAAACTGCTCCACAAGAAGTTAAAGCAATGTTATATATATATGAAATAATGTATTAATTCAGTGTAAATAGGATGATTAAAATCTAAGGATGTGAAAGGTTGTATAAATGAATTTCCATAATAGAAATATTTAACAGCAACTCGGCTAAACATTCTGAAGTTAATCTATTTTTTAATTGTGCCTGAAAACTAAGTTCTCGTAATAAATGTGGATATAAACCACTTTCATGGCAGAGAATAATAAGATCTACCCAGGCATTTTCAATTTAGATATTTTTAAATTCTTGTTTTTCATATAAAAATTTATAAGTCTGGGGGCGTGATCGTCTGTTATGACACTGCTGAAACTCTAGGACATCCTCCCCTTCACCTTACATACAAATTCTTAAGCCACAAGTTAAGAGATATTCGCTCTCCGGTGGAACAACGACATAACTGCAAATACTGCAATTTTACAGGAGCGACAAAATACTGAAATAAAATAATTAGAATTAATGGAATTTGTACTTGCTCAAACTGTTTTTGAAATGTTTAAGTTCTACCTAATACATTAATTATAATTATTTCATTTCAGTTTTTTTGTCGCTCCTGTAAAAATGCAGTATTTGCAGTTAGGGGATTGTTCCACCGGATAAACAATATATAAAAAAGGAAACTTCAGGATTGCTCTCCTAAATTCTTCTATTTTAGGAGAGCAGAAGAATTCCCTCTATCTAATCCTACACGTTGATTTTTGTAAGCGATTTTCCTTAAGTGACGATTCAAAGGAATTTTTTCTTACATCTTTTCAAGTGTTATAGGGTAACACTACGCATGTAATTTCTTTTAGATCAACTAGATTATTTAAATTAGCTCATTCCTAACAACACGGTTTCAATTTACAACACATTTGAAACTTTAATTTATCCTAGATGAGCGGGTTCTATAGAAAAACAAAAGTATCCTTGATAAAGACTTAAAAATAACATTTTTTTCTCTCCAAGATATGAAGCAGTGTCACTGTTTTAATGATCCGTGATGTTGCTGTCTTATATTGATTAGATGAAGTGCAGACCTCCTTAAGGCCTTAAAAAGACTTGATAAACAATTTACCGCTTAAATTTTATTGAATCCTCATACATGTTAGTCATTAAATTGTACAAGTGTTTCCTAGGCACGGCTAAAGAACATAATCTCATTTAAAATTCAATAACTTTGAAATAAAACTGTAAATGTAAGGTGAATTACAATCATACCATGAAATTAATTTTTAAGTTTTTCTAGTTTTTAATTTTCTTTTAGTTTTATTAAAAAAAACATTAGGCATATACACGCAATTTTTTTCTTTATTACATATCAATTACTGGAAATATGGATACAATCATATGAGATAGCGTTCAAGTTTTCTTTAATTGAAAAAGTTTCTTTTAAATTTTTCTAAATCAAAAAAATTTAGAGAATTAGTGTGCTTACAATTGGTATGATATTTGAAGCATCCGACTAAGTGGTAGATTGCTCTTGGTCAATCATTTCAAAGTTTACTACGGTTCCTCGTTTGTTTTTAAACTTACGACGTTTAAAAGACGGATAGGATTATGTTCACTCATATCGAATAATTGCCTAAATTTTGTACAATCGCTATAATTTTTACTCTGTAATTCTTTTGATGAATAAATACAATATCCTATGTAAAGATTTATTTCAATATGAGCATTCCTTAGACACCAACATCTTGTACATGAGCATGATTTTTTTGTGGCATGTACTTATGTACAATTAACAACCCATATATTTCTCCTACGTGTATATAACAGAAGTGGGTAAGGTAAACAGTGTTTGCTCTTAACACTGTTTGCTTGTATGTCTTAGGTAGACAATGAAGATAAACAGTGTTGTCCTTGAATGTCTACATAGTTAATAGAAAAGCTAAATCCCGAAAAAGGTTTATATTTGATATGAAGGAAATTTTAAAAGGCGTTTTATTATCAAAACTTATTTATTAAAAATATCATTCTTCAACTGTCAGAATTATTAATTTATCTAAATAGCTCTAATTAGTTTTCTTTAAATTGTTTTTCAACATTATTCAAATCTGGCACATATTGAGTTTTTGCTGTTAGTAGCAATTCCGTTAATTGAGAGTTGTTTATTTTTTAACAGCCTAAATATAAAATAAGGATTCAGAACTATAAGTTGTAAAAAATGGGGTTATTTCATGCCACTAGTTTTAATTTTGGGTAGTTGATTCTAGGACAAGTTTGTGAAAAGAGACTTAGTTTGGCCGCCCCTGTTATACAGAGGCTGTTCGCACATTTTTTAGACGATTTTGGTAAGCGGTAATAAAAAATCTTTTGCTGCAAAAGAAATAATTGCAATTGTACTATGTTTTTAAAAGTCCAAATTATCGTCTACGGCTTGAAAGTTTTGTTTTCATTCAAAATGGCGTTTTTAACAAAGCAGTGGTTCGAAGGCTACATTTATTCTCTTTCCGAAGAGAAATATGCATACTCCGTTATCCGAAAACGATGTGAGAGTCATGGTTTTGTGATATCTAAAGCGTCGATAGGTAATATCGTCAACAAGAAAGGAAGAAAACGTCAAATTGGAGCCTCAAGTGGGACAAAAATTCCAAACAAGTATCCAAGGAAAAAAACGGACATCTTCGACTATTGCAAAGGTACGTTGTTTAATGTTAAAAGAAAATCCCCCTAGTCAAAGGACAGTTGCAAAATCATTAAAATGCTCGGTGTCCACTGTAAACAAAATGATAAACGTTGATTTAAATCTTAAGAAAGCGAAAAAACGCAATGTGCATCGTCTTCTTCCAAATCATATCGCTGAACGCAGGACACGCTGCAGAATTCTATATGAGAAACACTTATCCAAAGAAAAATGGAAAACAATTGTCACAATAGATGAATCATGGGTGTATTTAAATGATTGCAACAAAAAAGAGCCATTTATTATCATAAAAGAGGAGAAAAAAATTCAGTACATGGTTCAAAGAATCGAAAGAAAGTTTTTCTAAGGGATTCATGATTGTTGCTGGTTTTTCTTATAATGGCAAGTTAAAAATAAAGAGAGTGGAAAAAAATGTCAAGATTAACTCCAAATACTATCAAGAACATATTTTATCGCCAATTTTTCTGAATGAAATACCATCGCTTTACCCACAGTGCCATCAATCTGTGAGACTCCATCAGGACAAAGCTAGCAGTCACACATCAAAATCCACTGTAAATTTCCTAAAAGAAATGGAACAAAAAACTGGTATCAAGGCCATACCCTTCGCTGATATCCCTACTAAATATCCCTATATATAAACTTCACTGATATCCCTACTCCCGATGTATCACCTATGGATTTTTTTACTTTCGGACTTTTAAAATCTGCATTATCCAAACGTCGTCCTAAAACCCTTACAGGACTCTGGAAAGCTGTTCAGGAGGAACGGGATAGAATACCTCTTCTGACACTTCAAAACGCATTATTATCCTGGAAATTGCGGTGTCGAAAGATAGTTCAGAATAAGGGATGTCAAATAGAATATTTAAAACACAAGAATTTTATGTAATTTAGTTTTGTGAATACAATATACATTGTCTAAAAAATGTGTGAACAGCCTCTGTATAACAACAATTTAACATTCACCCCATTTACCTCAATGTATATAGATATCATAAATCAAACTTTAGACTCCAAACCAACCTCCTCTCTAATGTCTTAAAATATATAAATATTATATACAAAACTGTGGATTCTGATTTGATCAGTTAAAATATGGTTCATTTTTTAAAATCACAAAATAATTAATTTTACATACATGTGGGAACATTTCATTTCAAAACCTCAGCTCCAAGAATCATTTTTAACATTTATTGAAGTTACATTGTGAACTAATTAATATTTAACGCACATATTCGCACACAAACTTGTGTTTACATAAGCTAATTTCCTGCGTAATTGACTTGACAGTAAAAAGTAATTAATTGCTTCCAAATTTCGAGACTTTTTTTAAGCGTGGTCTTATTTGTGCTCAGCGAAACTTTTAAAAGCACTCCATTTTTCATTTATATAAAAGAAGTTATTTCCCATTCATTAAGCTGTTCATTAATGCGGGGTAAATACAGCACGATAAGCGTGAAACTGTAAATAATCGTGTTGCGTCCGTCTGCCCGTGTGCACGTCTGATGATGAAGCACATTTATTAATCCTACGGAACATGACTCGATTTCATTTTTTTTCTCTCGTGTACGAAAAAGCAAGAATGTTCAAGGCAAATGTCTCATAGAAATGTTATTTCTGCTAAATTCGTAACACTGCATTTCATTAAATGAGTTCATTAATTTCATTAAATCTGTGCCATGATAATGACACAGATGTGACATTTAATGTCTCAGTTTTACACTTGTCCACTGAAGAAATTCAATGGTAGTTTTCAATTCCCCCATTCGTTCTGTGTGTGATAAACTTTTGAGTAGTCACTCTCATCTACAGTAAATATGTTGTTGTAACTTAATTTCTTTTAAATAATATTTGCAAATGACCGAACTAAAAGTAAAAAATTGTAAAGTTATGTTATCTTTTAAAGTTTGAGGTTTCCATTTCATCCTCTATCGTCAATAAATAGCCATGGATACATAAGTTTTATTACAGTCAAACCCCATTATAACGAACTTCAAGGGACCAAAGTTTTTCGCTATATTCGGTAGTTAGCTATATCCGAATCGTTAAGAAAAATGTTAGAGTTGACAAAATGTATAACTCATTAGCTGTTATGTGTATTCAATAATTATGTATTAAATTAATGATAAAATCTATTAAAAATTATCATTAATGAATTAAATTGACTAAAATCGATTACATTAAACTGACACAATACTAATTAAATTAACTAAAAATGAAGACAATTGGAAATAAATTCATTTTGCCTTTAATTGTTGCTCACTGTTTTGATACAGAAATAATCGGTAATCTTCTGCTGACGTGATCCCTATCTCAAAAACATTTTATGAATTTCTTTGTCCAATACATCAAATGACTTCAACATTCTTTCTACCACTGTTTGTGTAGAAAAAATCTTATTAATTACACGCATTGCTGCTGTAGCATCTGAGATGGTAGGGATTTCGTCATTTATGTGCACCTCTTCATCAGCCTCAGATGCAAATCTTCGATTTCAGATTGATTCATTTTAATTTCTTCCACAATATCTTCATCAGTCGGATTTTCATATGAACTGACTTCATCATGACATGTTTCGAACAACTGCATGTCAAAATCTGAGAATGAAGAAACTTTGTGCTTTTCTATCTACGATCGCGATAGGTAAATCTTCATCACCTTCTTCTTCAACATTCCTTGTTTCTTCAACATTCGTTGTATCTTCAACATTCTTAAAAAGTTTAAAAATAAAAAAAATTCAGTAATCGAATGAAAAAAGGGTTCTTTATAGCCGATTCTTAAGATTTCGGAGGTCCGTTATCAAAGGATATATTGGCATTAAATACAATAGTTAAACGGCGGGACCAAAATTTTCGTTCGTGATATACCGGATTCGCTATAACGGGGTTCGACTGTAGTCGCATTTATTTGGCATTATATCGTATTTCTAAACAAAATAAACTTTGACGCATATGAACATATCTCTACAAAATTAAGCTGAACTTCTTTGCTCCTTTTTTTTCATTTTTATTCTAATTATTGGTCCTACATATGTATCTGAAATCCATATCTGAATGTTTAAGTGCAGTTTTATCAACCAAAATTTTAATTTTTTGAAGATTTATTTTGCGCCAAGTGTTGCATGCTTTGACTCCCTTGTCATTTCAAGTAAATATGACATGAATGAAACATGTCTTTGAAATTAGGCATAATTTTTACGTGTATAATTATAGCAGCTCACAATGCACAGAAACGAATGTTTTCTTTTTCAGTTTGATGCTATAAAAATATAGGTCATAACTTGACCAACCTAACAAAAGAAGGCTTCAACTTTATTGATCTTAATAGTTTTAGGGATTTTCAAAACAGATAAAACCCTGGAGAAATTTTAATTAATAATTACATAAATTACCAGAGTCTTTATTAGAGTTTTTCGTAATTTTCCTTTTGCAATCTCCTTTAAAAGGAAAGTTCTTACCCATTCCTTTTTTATTCAAATCCATTTCTTTGATAGCAGATTTAAAACTTTTCATATCGCGTAACAGCCACTAGTTGCTTTCGGTTGTAAATATACGCTACTCATCACTTCCTAATTTTTGAAATAGCCTCACGATTTTTTAAAATTTTAATTTTTATCAATGCTTGACAATTTGACATAGGAGGAATAAAATCAAGTGTTGGATGAATTGCAATTATTAGAAATTTCAATCAATTCATTCATAAATACCTTTTTATGAACTCTTCCCTTTTTTTTCGAAAAACCTTTAGCTTCTTTTAATTCCTCTTACTGAATTTTCCTTTTTCACCCATGTCATTTTTCAAAATTTAATTTAAGAAAACTTCTGGCAGATTCCTTTGAAACACGTGAACGAGTCACTGGTTCGATTAAGCCACTGGTTCGATGCTCGTCGTGAAAAATCCACTGCCGTGTAATCTAATGGCAGCTAGTGCTCGTAAAATCTGTCGTGGCTGAAATGTCCTCCAAGTTCTCGAAATTACCTCTGGAGGTGCGGGGTCTATTGTTCTGGTCTCGTTACTTGAGTCGGTTCAAAATTACGGGACTGGGCCTTTGACCAAGTCGGACACCGACCCTTGTAGTCCTAGTCAAAACAGGAGCCACACCTTCATTGCCCATAGCCTTCAGGACTTGATCTAATGTTGCTGTCGGTCAAGTGGCATAATCTACAACAACAACAACATGTGAACGATTAGCCGAACGATGGCCGAATAGCTAAGGCGCAGGCATTTGGTATCACGGTCTGTGGGTTTGAGCCCCTCCTTTGCATGGACGTTTGTAGCCGTTCGGAATCGGCTTTAAGCAGTAGGTCCCGGTCAAATTATCCTTCGTGTAGCAAAAGTTGACAGTAGCTTTCCAATCCAAACCCTTTGAAACCCTTCTCCGAACCATTGGATGTTCAAGATTCCTACCAGTAGGAAAACACTGATCTATATAATAATAGCAATTCCTTATCTAAAGTAACCATATAACTGAAGGAAAAATAATTCTTGTTATGATTAGTTTTTTTACTTTCGAGGTCACTGTAAATGCAGTGCTTCCTATTACACTTCTAAACTAAAGTTGTAGCCGTTTGTAGCCGTTTGGAATCGGCTTTAAGCAGTAGGTCCCGGTCTAATTATTCTTCGTGTAGCAAAAGTTGACAGTAGCTTTCCAAACCAAATCCTTTGAAACCCTTCTCCGAACCATTGGATGTTTAAGATTCCTACCAATAGGAAAACACTGATCTACGTAATAATAGCAACTCCTTATCAAAAGTAACCATATAACTGAAGGAAAAATAATTCTTGTTATGATCAGTTTTTTTACTTTCGAGGTCACTGTAAATGCAGTGCTTCCTATTACACTTCTAAACTAAAGTGAAACTAAGCTTAATTTCTAAATTCTCTTGCATCTTCAACCAGGATGAAGAAAATTATGACAAATATCGATAATGACCTGATCAGTTCCGAATTATGAAGATAACTTTAAAGATATTTTTGCATCTACATACAGAATTGGTCTTAAATCATTTTAGTCATGCCGAGAAATAATTTTCATTCATTTCAGCAAAAACGAGACTGGATAATAACGTTTCAGAAAAAGAATGCAGATGCAAGGAACGAGAAACGTGTACAGAAAAATTAAAAGCAAAACATTTGTTCCAGATCATGATACTGTCCAATGTACCTCCGGCATGATTCTCGTGAATAGTTCCATGATATTGATCTAAAAACGAACACAAAACAAAATCACCTCAAACTGCCTGTCAACCTAGAGTTTGAACTCACGTTCATTAATCCTGTTTGACAAGCCCAATGAAAGGCATGAGTTTTTGCAATTAAACAAGATCTAAAATTTGATATGCTCTTTACAAGATTTATCTGGCACGACGTCTGTTATGCTTCAGAAATAATTTTCAACAAAGATAAAGATTTTTCATCATTTTCCAGTGGCAGAAGCAAAGTTTAGGAAGATGGGGTTTTGCTACTTCTCAGATTTCGCTTCAACCCTTTGTCACCTTAATTGAAATAAATGTCAAGAACAAATTTTGAGGTTGTTATTAAATGAAATATGACATATGGTTTCATTACCAGTACCAAGGGACGTTTAACTTTTACTTCTCTGTTGAAATTACAAAATCAGACTATATAGCTGTACTATGAATCAGGTTTAACACAGAAAATTTACAGTTGTTTCAATTCCTTGGGAGATATTGGAAACAAAAACCTTTCTGGGACTTTAAATTTAGCATAATATTGCAAATCTGCCTATTATATCCTCAACAGTTTAATGTTCTTAATATCTCCTCAACTCCAGCTTTTAGGCTGTATCTCCACTCTGGAGCCATGAATAGTATGAAACTACAGACCACGGAGAAAGGCCCTTGAAGAGAAGGGAAAGTGTCATGTCAACTAAATTGTTTTTTTCACAGACTCATTAGCATCTATTTTAAAAATTTCAATGTTCTTTCACAACTCCGCGATATTTATATTTTATTTGAAAAAATTTTACTAAAAAAATTTTAAAATGTCCAAAGCTTCTGTCGCTTCCCAGATTCGGAAAGAGCAGCAAAACCGTAAAAGATTTCTTCAAAAATACTCTTAGAGAAATTTATTTACATGGTTTTGAAATAATAATCCTTAGCTCTTTGTCAAACAGATGGACCTAAAACTTGTGGAGTAATGTAAACTATTGGCAGGTATAAAATTTGAGATTATCTGAAGCTAATCTCCCTCTGGTGTAATGAACTTTAAAAATTATTGTAAATGGGGATCAAATTTACAAGAAACAGCACTGCAATTATGAACATTTTTTGAAGAAAATTTTACTGATCGCAAAACTAATCAGTTGCCATTTCTCTGGTGGTGAGTTCGATACTTGCTTTTGTTATCGACCGAAAGTGCAAGATTTCTTACTAGCATAGTTTCCTTAGTACAAGAGGTATAAATGAGCTGATTTTCTATTCATCAAATCTTCCACTGAAGACATGCAATAGCTTCTCGAATTGTAAATATAAATAGTATAATGAACTAGGTAATAAAATTTTTATAAGTCAAACAGGATATCTCAAAATGCATATAAAATTATTTCTCACTAGACTACAAAGATAATGTTAAAAAGAAAAAAGGGGCGATTTAGAATTATAGAAACTTTTTTTATAATTTTGAAAAATTCTCTCTAATGCTAGAAAAATAAGTAACATTCTCTTACTTTGTTCTTATAGAGTGAAACGTGGTGTGTGACATTTTAGTATTTTGTTTACGAGTGCGAGATTTGTGTTGAGCCAAAATCCTCAACGAAGAAGATGAAACCTAGCGATACCACCTTTGTTTAGAAAGTATCTCTATTTTTAAGAGCATTTAGATACGGAAATGCTTTGAACAATAGTGAGGAATTAAACGTCTTGTCTGTTATTCAACTGATAAAATACTTTAAACCCTAAATTTTAAAAAAAATGGTTAACTACACAAAATAATGAGGATGCGATTCTCGTGCCCCAATCTTGTAAGTGTTTAAGAATGATTTAAGTGTTTTAATTTTATGAATCTTCTGAATTCTCCGTAGAAACATAATAAGTAAAATAAGTTTATGCTATGGCTTTCTAGAAGTATGAAGGATCTTTATGGAGAGAAGAGCTCCAAACCTTCAAAAAAGTTATCTTTCTCTGTTCCAAATTTTTATTAAAGTTTGCATCATTTGGGCAATGGTTAATGAGGGGTTTGTTTGTTTTTTACATGTATGATTATATTCCAGTAACTTCTTTTTTACAGTTAATATTAAATTGAAATTTTTTGTTTATTAATTTTAAAGTTTGCATCATTTCGGCAATGGTTAATGCGGATTTTTTTTAAATATATGGTTATATTCGAGTAACTTCTTTTTTACAGTTAATATTAAAGTGAAATTTTTTTATTTAGTTCTTGTATGTATTTTTTTCGCTGTCCTTTTAATCTCTAATACATCATCACATTCATCATTTATTTCTGATGTATAAATATAAAAAAAGCTGTCAAAATACGTACTTCAAAGCAATCAATAACCTTAAAACCAATTATGTGCATATTTCTGAGTTTTCATATTTTACCCACAGTTATGAATCATGTCAGAGGATCCTTGTTGTGGCATGTTGCAAGGCCGCTGGAAGAAAATAAGTGTCGTATCAATAACCGGTCGATACAACAGTAGTTCTTGATAACACGACGTGGGTCAAGGCTGCGATACCCAGACCAGGAAGAAAATTTCATTTCATATTAGAATTTTAACATCTTGCACTTAAAATGATCGGTAGCTAATTAATAGAACACGACTGCTTCAGGTGCAATAAATCAGGTGTTGGGAAGAGGGCGTTTGTCCCGACTTGGGACGCTGATTGCGAAGTATAAACTAATCTTTTGCTATTTAGCTCTCAATGTCATTTATTCCTTTTATAGAATATTTCAATCATGAAGAATCCATTGCCTGTTTAATTTATATAGCTGTATACGCAAGTTACTGTTTAAATGGGGTGAATCCAACAACTGGTTTTGGTTGGCAACGATCTGAAGACTTTATCAAACGGTCAATTCTTAAAAATCATTTTGGGTTTCAAAGGTCATTTTAGCTCCGATTCGCTATCAAAACTGGGGCAAATTAAGGCAGGTTTGCCCAAACTTGGACTTTTGCAATGTCAGAGTGCATTGCCTGAACTTCTCAGTTGATCTGACTAGCCTCAAATGTACGCCAGTGTCGAATCAATACAACTAAAAAATTTAGTTGAATTCAAATTTGATCAAAGGCATCTCGTTTTGACAGCCGAAATAAACTCATTTTTTTAAGTTTCATCTTGATAAGTAGGCTATATAGTTAACTTGTTTTCATTGATATCAATGCATCGGAAAAATTTTTTAAACCAAATATGTACGAAACACATCCTCTCGAGAATGAGGAAAAGGACAATTCCGTAAGTATGCACAGCAAAAAACATTTAAACTTGAAACAATTGAGTTAGTGATGTAATCGAAAAGAATAAATGGGTATCTCTGACAGACGAAACCACTTCATGCGTTTTAAACTAATGTATTTTCCAGAAAAACCTCCCAAACGATATAGATAAAAATAATGTCATATGTTTCGTTCACCGAAGCTTTTCAAAAAACTTTGATACCAGATAAAACACTTTTTTCCAAAAACATCCCTTCTATAAAAGATTCGATATGCAGAGACTGTGAAGTATTAAATATAAATCAAAAACATTCTTGGTTCGTCACAAAGCTGAAGTTGGTTGAGAAGATGAGTTTTTTTTCAAAAAATATATTGTCTTGTAAAATGACTCATCACGAGAAATGGGCTCAGTTTTCGTATACATAAAATTCAAGCACTAGAATGATTGTTGTTGGTTCGTTACTTCAAAGTGCTACGGTCAATCCTTGCTTCACAAGGATTAATTATTAGGACAGGACGTACAGTTTAGAGCCGATTCCAAACGGCTACAAACATCCAAGCCAATAGTGGAACTCCATCCCACATTTTCTGAAACCAAATGCGTGTGCCCTAACCATTAGGCTCTTATCCGGCCTAGAGTGCTTATGACATGAATCAAATTCTCTGTTTCGTCGTAAGAAATTTACTGTTTACATTCTAGCATGAATATAATGAAGCATTCAATTTTCCTAACTTATAAACAAATTTCGGATTTTTCTCTCTTATAAAGATAAAATATTTCCCTCTAATATTTTTTAATAACTTCATGAGTCCCTTAAACTCTTTTCGTGGGAAAAAAAATATTCTGGGAAAATTTCCAGATTTGACAGAAATAAATCATGCTCCCTTTGAAATGTAGAAAAAAATTAACCAAGTTGAAAAATTTAGGCTGTAGGTTTATCGGTTTTTGAGTTTCTATTGCCCTCAACACACTCCTGTGAAAGACTTTGTGGTAAGCAAGCTGGATACCCCTTGTGTTACGAAAACTCATAATTTTGAGAATAATGAAAATGAGGAAGGAAGTTAGTTGGTTCAAAAATGTTTCACGAGTACATTTTTTCTACATCCTAAAATATTTTCAAGGAAAATTTTCTCCCTTAGTCTTTTCAGCGGTGATAAGCTAATTTTTATCCAGAGATTAACCAAACATGCTTCCTGCCGTATGTTCCACACTTTGATAAACTTCCTAAAATAAAATTCTCCATGAAACATCTTTTTCTAACAATTTGCTCTCGTTTAAAATGTATTATTGAAGTACTATTTCCCAGCATATATATATATATATATATATATATATATATATATATATATATATATATATATATATATATATATATATATATATATATATATATATATATATATATATATATATATATATATATATATATATATATATTATATATATATATATATATATATATATATATATATATAAATTAATATATTTACAAACACATATATAGTATATATGTACACGTACATATATAAATATATGTAGATATAGATAGACGCGTCTCAAATATGAAAATCTTTAATTATTATCATGGCTTAAATGACATGTTATATTTTTACTAGAAGGTAGTTTTACGTGAAGTATCAGAAAAAGGATTGCGCATCATTAGCATATAAATTCGAAGCCAGGAATGATTGTAATGCAGGACAGCCTCACATTATCCGCATGGCATGCTAAGCTTGTGACATAATTTTCTATCTGATGGCTCGGCAGGCGCCAGACCATTTTGTTTCATCAAAAACTTTATTCAAATATTGAATAAATTACCCTTATCCCATTTGCACATAGCATGTGGGAAACTAAGAGTGTATTTTGTACTTAAACTTGTCTCCCGTTCGTAAGACATCTACAAGATATATGCAAATGGTTCGGAATTTGAAACATTTATGATTCCAGTCATGTCTAATAATTGATATTTAACGTTTGCAATCAAATGTATTATTTACTGTAAATTATCTTTAAATTTTTCCCTCTATTTAGTGTATAGTTCATTTCAGATACTTGTTTTGTACTTCGATCCTATGCCTGGAATAAATTTTTAATAGTAAACTACTGCAATTCCTCGCCATTGTAGAAGTTTCATCGGCAAGTCACATCGACAATGATAATTACAAACTTATTTGTATCATCTTAATAATAGGTTTTTTCTTAGCATATGAATTTCCCATACATAGCAGAACGCACGGCAAAAAATGAAAAGCAGTCATTGAATTCAACGTAATTCATTCGATGCAAAACTTCTGATTAAAAACCTCCTCTCAGACGTTACAGAAATATTCAAAATTTTCACTATCCAGTTATCTAGCGATGGCTGTTACCACTTTTTTCGACCACTTTTTAACCTCTAAATAGGCAAAATACAAAATTTTACGCCTTTATTCCTAATGCAAAAATTACTTTCAAACAAAGATGTAAATGGTGAAAAAAACTGTTGTCTCTAAATGAGCACATCCGTTAGAATGAGAATGTCGGCATGCTTTTGAGGTTATGTTAATAATAAAACTGGGGATCTACAAAAAGAGTCGACGAGGTGCACATAAAAACACACTGAGCAAACAGCGGAAGGCCTGCATTTCATCTGAACCATATGTGGGAGACAGCCGTGTGATGGATTATTAAAATCATTCGGTATGTATCGCTTTCGTTTCTGCGGGGACCGAAAAAAGAAAGAAAAGAAAAAAAACTATTATAGTTACTAAGTATCAAGTAAAGCAACTTCCTCTTGTGCTTGAAAGTTTGATGGATTATACTGGCGTACCTGCTTAAAAGTCTCATGAAGAAATTACCTTAATGGATAATAACATCTCAGGGCATATTTATAAGTATGGCAATATATCATAATCACAATGACTGCTGATGTATGGGAGAAATACATTTTACGGCAATCCAGTGGAAAAGTTTTTTCACTAAAGTGAAGGAGGATAAATTGAACTCCAAGAAATTAAAATAAAGATTTGAGATATTGAAGTTTTTTCGATGAAAGTTTAATTTTTCAACTTCATTTCTTTCCTCCATGCTTCCAGTAGTATGGAAATGTTTTAACAGAGTTTATCGAATGGTACATTTAACGGCAATAAAAAATTTTGCCGAACACTTTTTGTCCTATTGATCAAGGAAGCAATATAATAAAGCAGTGTTTTTCAACCTTTCTGGAATTTGTCCGAATTGTTTACTATTTTCTTTTAAATAATTACAAAGGTTGGTATAAAACAATTTTTGATTTTCATTACACATGCATATTTAATAACAATATTAATAAATAGTAACTACATTACAAAAAATTATAAAAAGTATATATATATATATATATATATATATGTAGGAAGGAGTTAGTACTCCTTCCTTTAGAAGTGAATCATTAGACTTTATCATTTTGAACATTTAATTAAACTAGACGATGTTTACAAGACAAGACTAACACTTAGTATGAAATTAAGAAAAAACAAAGCATTAACAGAGCTAAACATCGGGAGCTTGCAGAACATATCCGCTCAGTATCATCACTCAGTCAATAATAATGTTTGCGCGCAAGTCCTTCGCGCCGAAGTAGTAGGAGGAGTGGAAGTTGTAGTAATAGTTCAGTTGTGTTGCCAAACTCACTCTCACACGGCCGTTCTGACTTTCCAGACGTCCGCGGCTGGGTTGTAAACAATAATTCTGAAAAGATAAAAAAAAAGAGCAGAAAAAGGAAAAATATTTCAAAAAATCAAGCAGTGTTCAACACAGTGGTATTGGTGTTCAGTTTCTGCACCACTGTTTCATTTTGTCCGCTGCAGTTGATGTTATGGTTGGACCATCGTGATGTCCTAACTTTCGAACTTCGTAACGATCGTTGGGGTTGATGTTCGTGATCTCATATGGTCCGAAGAACTTTGGTCGGAGCTTTAATCCGGTTCCAAATTGAGTTCGTTGTATTGCCACTTTGTCACCGATCTTGTATTTACAAGCCGGTTTACGCCGTTTGTTATATTGTCGTATGTTTTCTTCCTGTAAACGGAGGATATTTCGTTTAGCTTCGATACGTAACGCTTCTTTGTCATCAAGAATTCTTTGGTGGTGTTCCTCGTCAAGAATATTTTTAATCTGTAGATCCTCTTGTTGTTTCATTTTAACACCAATTAAAAGTTGAAAGGGTGTGAATTTTGTACTGCGTGTGGTGGTACTATTTAAGATACGTTGCAATCTTGGGACATATTTAAACCATTTGTCAGGTTCATCTAGAGCTAACTTAGTTAAAACGGGAATAATTGTGCCATGAACACGCTCAACCTGACCGTTGCCACGTGGCACACCTGTTGCTATTGAAATGTGTTCAATTGACTGTTCCTGGCAGTAACTTTGAAATTCTGAAGATGTGAATGCGCTACCTTTGTCAGTAATGATTTTTGAAGGGTTGCCAAATGTAGTTTGTTGCAAGGATAATTTGTCTAAGGCATCTTTCGTAGAGGTGGACTTCACGGGATAGATCCATACAAATTTGGAAAAGGCATCAACTACTGTAAAAAGATACTTATAACATTTTTTTGTCGATGGTAAAGGTCCTAAAAAGTCGCAATGGTAACATTCAAGGGGTGCATCACCTTTTGGAATGGGGTGAAGGTATCCTTCTTGTTTTCCAGATTTTCGCGAGGACAAAATGCAAGGAATACAGTTCGAAATAATTTCTTGAACTAATTTCTTAAGTTGAGGAATGAAAAATTCACGAGAAACAATTAATTCGGTTTTTTGTGAAGCAAAATGACCTTGTGAATGGGCGTTTAGCACTATTTCTTTCTGCATCATTTGTGGTACTACTAAAAGTTCGGCATCCTGATGAAGTTTATAAAGAATTCCGTTTTTAACAAAAAATTCATCAGAAGGTGTAGATTCAAGCATAGATTTAATTTGAGATATAAATTCATCCTGGTCTTGGGCATTTTTCACCTTTTGAGTGATATCATTTGAGGTAATTACAAGAATGGGGTTACGACTTAAAGCATCAACATGTTTCATCTGTCTGCCGGGTCGATGACAAACTTCATAATCAAAGTCTTCTAACATCAATGCCCATCGAGCAATTTTAGCTGGTAGGTCTTTTTTGTGCATCGTTTTTTGGAAAGCATCACAATCGGTGATAATTTTAAATTTTGTTCCCAACAAGTAGTTTCGAAATTTTTTTAGCGCTTCAATAACGGCAAGAACTTCCAGTTCATAACTATGATATTTTTCTTGTTGAACTGTAGTTTTACGGCTAAAATAATGAATAGGATGAAACTGTCCATCATCGGATTGTTGCAAGAGCACAGCGCCAAAACCTAAGGAGCTGGCATCAGTGTGGAGTTCTAATGGGTATCCCTGTTGAAAAACACGAAGAACTGGATTTTGTGAAAGAATGTTTTTCTGTTGTTGAAAAGCTGCTATTTGTTCAGGGGGTTTGGGAGCTTCAATAACTTGAAATTTTGGTTCAACCTTTTCACTTTTGACGGATTCATTCTCAAGGGCATCATCATCGGCATCAAATATTTTTGGTTCAAGAGTTGCTTTGATAGTTCCAATATCAAAAGCATTATCATCATCGTTATCATGAAGCAAATCTAAATCACTGGCATCAGCATCATCTAAATATTTTCCATCATCATTATCATGAAACAAATCTAAATCATTGGCATCATCATCATCATCATCACGTTCAAAATCAATTGGATTATCCATTTTCTCTACCCTAGAAATCTTATCTTGAGTAGATGTTAGAGGTTTTTCAGACATGCATATTTGGCCCTCATCTTGAATTTGTTTTTCTACAATTTTCTGTTCCGCAAAAGGGAGTCGTCGAGAACGTTGATTTACGGGGATTTCATCTTGTAATAAAATAGTCCTTTTAATTTCAGTGTCTTGAACTTTATGGGGTTTGTAGGAAGTAACGATATTTTGAACTTCCTCACGAATTTCAGAATTCAAAATGTGTGAAAGATCAAATGGGAAAGCTTCGTCATCAGGAATATTAGCAATATTAACGAAGATGTTATTATCAAGAGTAAAACGAATACCGTCTTCATCAAATGTAAATTGGGTTTGCTGCAAAAAGTCGATTCCGATAATCACATCAAAAGGAATCAAGTCATCCTCTAGAACATGTATTTTAGCAGGTAAAGTAATGGTTTGAATTTCGATGGAATCCTGAAAGAATCCGATGCTGTGAACTTGGTTTTTGCCAATTCCTGAAAAGGGAATGTTGGTGGGCTGCAATGGTGGCGAACCAATTCTTCGATAGGTTTTCTCATTGATGAGGGTTGCCTGTGACCCAGTGTCACAGAGTGCTGTCAATAGAATTCCTGCAAGTTGAATGTCAACATGCATGGGATTTTTCGATGAAGTTTCAGGAGAAAGTGCATTTACAGTTTTATCAGAAATAGGTTTTTGAGAATCAGGTTTTGGTTTAGAATTTCGATAACTTTTAGGGCAATTAGCATGAACATGACCAAAACTTTTACATCCGTAGCATTGTTTACCATGTGATTTATTCAAACATTGGTTGCTTTTGTGACCTCTCAAGCCACAGGAAAAACATACTGGCTGTGTATTTGGGCTACGTGTATTATCGACTTTCACATTGAGGTAGGAAGCATCAATTTTTTTCTGATTATTTTGTCTGAAATTTTGTGATCTGTTAAAGATTTGTTCATAAATTTTCAACTTTTCCTTAAATTCAGGGACGGATTTACAACCGTAAAGAATAACTTTATTGTTTGTTGAATCAGGAATTCCGTTTATGACATACTCAAACAGAGAGGAGTCATCGAGAGAACCTTTGTGTGCCAAATCTCTCATAGCTAAGAAATATTCTTGTAGGGTTTCAAACGGTTTCATACGTCGAGATTCCATTAATTTATGTAACTGAATACCGTTAATTTTGTCCGAAAATTCGTCTAATAAATGGTGCTTCAATTGTTCCCAATTTGTAATTCCACGAATAGACCTAATTAAAGTTTGAGCGGGACCAGTTAAACATTTTCTAACAAAAGTAATTTGGTGAATTGGATTGTTTATCTGATATAAACAAAAAAGTTCTTCAACGTCAGATATAAAATTCTCAACACTGTAATTATCACGAGACGAGAAAGGTTTTATTAAATCAACAACGTCTTTCAGACTAAACAACTGGAAAGAGAGATTCGCAGTTTCAATTGAAGGCAATGAATTTTGATCTGATTCACCAACGGAAATGTGTGTATTTTGCTTATTCGAAGATTCTTTTGCGTCAATGGTGGGGGAAAAGGGAGATCTATTTTCCTCTATAACGCTGTTAGTTTGGGATGAACGTGCACCCGGAAGTGAGTCATCATTCACTTCGCATTCCGAAAGATCAGAAAATTCTGCTTTTAATAACGATAAATCACTAAGACTCATAAGAATGGTATTGGCACATTTGTCTGGGTCAGTTGAAAATTCTAAATGAAGTAGATTACAAATAGAAATCAAGTCTTTAAGTGAAAAATCTTTAAGTACTTTCTGTTTCGTTGCTTCCAACACGAATGGCTGTTTAAAACCTGTAAATTTACGTAATCTGGTACGATTTTGTCTGTCGCCGTCTGTACCAAAAATTAAACGATGTAGAACCTTTATTTGATTCGTACCACCAAATTTTAATGATTTTGCAATATTGGGGTAATCGTTGAGAGTAGCCATAACTATATACTAGGTTCAAACAATTATAGTACACAAATATACAAATATTCAAAACCAAAATCAATACTTATAATACGTAGTTACTCAAATTCAAAAGTAGAAAATAATATTTCAAATCGAAATTTTTTCAAATACCAATTCAATAATAAATATTGATTCTCAAAATATGCATCAAAATAAGTAATCTTTAAAACAGGTTTTGTTCAAGAAAACAAAATTATGAACTAAAATAAGCATCAAATATCAAATAATAAGTTCTTCAAAATAATTTCTCTGGTTGAAGAAAACAGATGACGTAAATTTAGATATGTATCAAGTTAGATATTACTTCAGCAAAATATTCATCAAATTAATCTTCAAAATAAATCACTGTTGAAGAAAATAGAGGATGTAAATGCAGCATCAAAATAATAGTTAAAGTTCTAATGTTAAAAGCATCAAAATTGGGAAATCGAAAGTATCAAAATTGTGAAATCGAAAGCATCAAAACATTCTGCAAAATAAAAAATATTCTCGCAAGAAAACAGCAGAATTAAGTTCAACATCAAAGCGCATCAAATAAGCAAAGTTGTCATCAAATAAACATTCGCTTCGTCAAAATTATGCATCAAAATAATAATATAATAATCTTCAAAAGTATTCAATTCGCGATCTTTCAAAATATATATTATGTTGTGGTTTGTTCAAGGAAACAAGATTCTTCAAGTTAAATGTCGAAATTTTCATCAAATCATCAAATAATTTCATCGAAATAGAATTCTCTTCAAGAAAACAGAAGTGATAAATTCAACGTCAAAGACCATCAAAAATGAATTTAGCATCAATTAAATTCTTGCATCAAAAGAACGTTGAAATATTTTCAGTTTTCTTATAATTATCATCAATAAGATGAGAATTCCATTAATCTTCAAAATTTTCTTGAACAAGCTTCAAAGTATGCATGAAATAATTACAATATGATTAGAATATACTCACAGTTCTGGTTTTCGGTTCTCGTCATCCCATCAGAATATTATCAGAGTCCGTGGCACATCACTTTCGTTTTCGCTGGCGGTATCCAAAACCGAAATGACAGACAACAGTAATCCAGGAATCATCAAAAGAAAATAGTTTTTCAGTCCAAGCTAGGGGTATTTTTCGAGTCCGAGGGCCGAGCCCCCATGTAGGAAGGAGTTAGTACTCCTTCCTTTAGAAGTGAATCATTAGACTTTATCATTTTGAACATTTAATTAAACTAGACGATGTTTACAAGACAAGACTAACACTTAGTATGAAATTAAGAAAAAACAAAGCATTAACAGAGCTAAACATCGGGAGCTTGCAGAACATATCCGCTCAGTATCATCACTCAGTCAATAATAATGTTTGCGCGCAAGTCCTTCGCGCCGAAGTAGTAGGAGGAGTGGAAGTTGTAGTAATAGTTCAGTTGTGTTGCCAAACTCACTCTCACATATATATATATATATATATAAATGTTGTGGTACTCATCCGTATTTTTTGAGACATTGCCATTTTTTGAGTGTCATTGCCATAACCAGTCACTTTGAAGCGTTTATCAGTTTTCAGGACATTTTTTGGATATGCTTAACAAATTCTGTTAACTTCTTTAAAATAAAACCAGTTCTGAAATTAGCACCATTATCTACTTGTAATTAAGGACTTTTTCTTTCAGTTAATAAATAATCGACACTTTATTTTTCCTCGTTTAAAGCCACTGGGATAGATATAAAATTTTGTTTTCCTATGTCTCGAGATGGTTAATTATTTACTAGTTTTTATACTTTACCCTTTCATACGATTCATGAACAGATAATGAATTGGTGCTTTACTGGATAATTATTAGCTATTCTCCGAAGAATTCTCAAATGATCTCAGCATCCTGTTCCATATTTTATAACAGTTAATGCACCCTTTCCCTTTTAACATTGTAAAAAAGTTAAACAAACCTAATTTTTTAATTCATTTGTTTCAACTGAGCTTTTTGCTGCGAGAATCTATTCAGACTATATCAATAGAGCTAATTTTGGATGAAGTGTAGTTCTGGTTGTTTAAAGCTAGTCTCACTTAAAAAATATATACAGGAAAACTTCTCTAGCAGGTCAACCCCATTAGACGGTCACCCCTCTCAACGGCTATAGTTTGTTCAGAACCGATTAAATTCTCCATAAAGCTAATGTTATGGAAGAAACCTCTTTCAGACATCCACCCTCAACGGCCACATTTTTGGAACCATCATAGAAGTTCCTTCATATACACTGAGCGGCCACTTTATTATTATCACCTCACAGTTTTATGCAAATAAGCTATTGCGTCACAGTATTGCCGCTAGAGGGCAAAAGAGCTATAAAGAGGGAATGCATGACAACTGAACCACCAACCTGTGTTGCTTGCGAAGATATGGGCAAAAAAACGTAATTTCACTGAGTTTGGATGTGGGATAATTGTAAGCGCTCGAAGAGTCGGAACCAGATCAGAAATGCGGCTGCACTTGTGAAGTGTTCGAGAGCAGTAGTTATTAATGTTTACAGAAAGTGGACTACCAAGCAGAAAACAGGGTCTCAACGTCAGGCTTGTGTTCGTCACAGGCTACTGAATGCTCGATCTGAAAGGAGACCTGCCATAGTTGTCCAGTCCAACAGAAGCGCAACAGTACGTCAAATAGTGGGGAATCTTAATCAAGTAGCAACTGCGAACGTCTCTGAAAGAAATGTTCGCCGCACATTATACCGTATAGGCTATGGAAGCCGACGACCTGATCGAAAGCCTCTACTGTCTGCCTTGAACAGACGTCTCCAGTTCGCAAAGGAGAACAAGGACAGTAGATGACTGGACAGGAGTCAAGTGGTCCGTTGAACCGTGTTTTCAATTACACCATTAAGATGACAAGGTGAGAATACGGAGAAAACAGCACGATTGCATGGACCCCAGCTGCATTGCCACAACACTTCAAGCTGGTGGAGGCAATATTATGATTTGGGGGATGTTTTCTTGACATTGTATAGGTCCTTTGATTCCTGTGAAACAACATCTTCATGCCCAAAGGTTTTAAGTGTTATTTCAGATCAAGTGCATCATGTTATGTTAATGGTGTATCCTGCTGGGAATGGATACTTCCAGCAGGACAATGCTCCTTGTTATAAAGCTGGCATTGTCTTCATATGGTTCGAAGACAATGACGGAGAATTTACCTTGCTTCGTCGTACTGCACAATGACCAGATCTCAATCCAATTGACAATTTGTGAGATGAAATCGAACGGGACATCAGGCAGCTGGATCCAGTACCATCAAATCTTAAGGAATTGGAAAGTACAGTTCATCGGATATGGTCTCAAATTCCTCCTACCACCTACCAACATCTCATAGAATTCTTGCGAAGAATTCATGCAGTATTAAGGACAAAAGGTGGTCCAACATTGTATTGAGGGGTGGTCATAATAATTTGGCCACTCAGTGTAGAAGGCCTCCATATAGAAGTTTCATGGTATTCAAAAAATTTTATTATGATTTTTTAAAACCATGGCAAAATGTAACAGACATTTATTATAATAACAAACACCCTTCTCAATAAAAATCATTTTTAGTGTTCTGCCTTTCTTTCTGTTTTTCGAGAGAAAAAAAACGGGAAATATTTGTTCCGTTAAGTATTTTGCATATTCGTAAAAACTTCTGAAATGGAGGTCGACGCATGATATCTTTATAATTTTTTTTCGCTAGAATCCAAATTGAATCAAGCAAAAGTGTAGTTTCAGTTATAAATCTTACAACTCCGACGTAGGTCAACCCGTTTCATTTAAGATCAAACGAATTTTCTTGTTTTAAATGGCTTTCTTTTCATTCCCTTTTTTTTATTTCACACTCGTATGTTCTCCCAGTTCTTTTCTTAATTCATTGTCTTCGTTTTCTTGGCAAGCTTGGCACTTGTGTCACAATCTATCTTAAATCTTCATCTAGTTAATGTTTAAGGGTTTTTTATGGCCTAATAAGTCTCAATTTGCTAGTGTCCTTTGGTTCTGTTTGCATGCTTGTTAATTTCACTTAACGTACATCCAAATTTGTAGTACAATTATTTTGCGAACTTTTAAAGAACTTTTCATTTTCTTTTCAACTTACAATATTTATAAATGGACTATTTCATGATTTTCTTTTATATTTCGACTAGCTGAAAACCCGCGCTTCGCTACGGAGTACATTCAAATTAAATAGAACGGTCAATGTATGCAATTAATGCCAATATATATATATATATATATATATATATATATATATATATATATATATATATATATATTTATAATAAATGCGACGATCAATGTATACAATTGATGTAAAATATATATATATATATATATTTATAAAAAAATCGTAAGGGATATTTATTTTTTTTGGATAATATCCAATCGTCTGCTGCATTAGAAAGAAAAAGAATATCATTTTTGTCTATTTAGTTGTTATGCACGTGACGATAAATTTATTTAAAGTACCAGAAAAGAAATCACGTGATCAACATTTAATAAATTAAATTCTAAAAATTAATCTTTAAAAATTCACCAAAAATCAGAAAATCAAGGTAAAGGTTCGAAAAAGATTTCATTTTGAAGGAATTTTTATGATCTTTCTTGTGATATAAATTTTATAACCCTCAAAGTATTATTTTAAATGCAAACGTAAAAAAAGTTTAAAAAACAGCTTAAAAATTTAATTTTAAAAAATCTAAGAAGAATTTTTGAAAAATCTTTCTTAGTGCACCCCTAAACTATTAGAAGAATCGCCATGCAAAATTTCAGCCCTTTAGGTCCAGCGGTTTGGTCTGTGCGTTGTATGTCAGTCAGTCAGTGAATGAATGAATGAATGAGTCAGTTACGGAACTGTTTTATATATATAGATAGATGATAATTTAAAATATTTATGTGATGAAATGAAAATTCGGAATTTCTAATACTTTACACATTTTTAAAACAGAAGTGGCAACTCTGTAGATATTAAGATTTAATATGTGTTAGGATGCATTAAATAGAAACCCATATTCTTTATGTAATTTAACATAGTTTCAAGTCACAGAATGTCATATATGTGGATTTTATATGCTGCGAGAGAGATCATTTAACACACCAAAATCTCATAAAGTAACACTGAGTTCAGTTTTACTGCCTCAACACTATGGTCATTATGCTTGGTTAAAACATAAATGAATGAAAGTTGCTCACAATTTTCTTTTAAATTTCGAAGAACTGAGATTAAGTTTACTGAAAAAGCCTTTCATTATATAACTCAAAAAATATTAAAAAAAATTCGCACGCTTTTCCTGGTAGGTGTTTTTAAATCTGTAGTTATTTATTCTTAGTTTCGTAAAAAAATTAACCAAGGTCGTAAAACTTGATATCTTATCTAAAACTCCCTTAATGAAGGATCGATGTTTTGAGACAATTTGGGCCATATTTTTTTACTCTGCGAACATAAGACACAAAGTTTGATGAAATTAGGATAGAATTGTAATTATGCATGTTTAAAAAATTTGCGTCGCAATTTTTTTATTAGAATTAAAGGCGTGAAATTTCGTATTTTGCCCATTTAGCGGCTAAAAAGTGGGCGAACAAAGTGGTCACAACCATCATAAGGAAACTGGACAGTGAAAAATTTGAATATTTCTCGTAGCATCTGATACCTCAGAGGTTTTTAATAATAAGTTTCACATATCACAGACTCAAAACATCAGCGTAGGCATCAGAGGAATTACGTTAAATTTAAGGATTGTTTCTGCTTTCTTGCCGGGTGTTCTGCTATGTATGGGAAATTCCTATGATAGGAAATAACCCTTTATTAAGATTATTTAAAGTTTATAACCATCACCAGCCGAATCGGGAATCGAACCCAGATCTCCAAACTAGTATTCTCTTAAATGAACTATTCCAAAATTTCTTTATATATTCAAATTTTGTTTTTGAAGCCTACGACATAGGATGTTGAAGTTTTCATATTTGTACATTCAATTTATTATTTTTCTGTTCAGTCAATCAGCAATGCTGAATTTTTTTCAACAAGTATTTGTCATGTGCTTTCTAGTAGTCCATTATCATCTTCCTAAAAGTCGGAAGCATCTATAATGCCCGTCTGCTAAGATGGTTACGATTCAGCCCCGAGTGTCCAAACCTCAAGACTTCTTTTCTGTCTACAAGACTTTTCCAGCTATATGAGGAAGTGTTTTTCTTAGTGATTTCCTCACATCTATTCCTTTCAAGTATAGAAATACTTATTTAAACAGCAGATTTGTGCTCAGGATAATCTGCAAATAAGCTTTTTGGATTAATTCTATACATATTTTTCTCGGCTCTCAGCTGAGTACAAGCTATAAACACTTGTAAACATTTTCACACTTAAGGAGCATGATTATATTCTTTGAAATGTCTACTTTTATATTCTTTGTAAAATGATCTTTAATATATTCACTGTTTCATGTATTAATGATTGTTTCAATTAAAATATACTCTTTTCGATATACCTTTAAAAATAAAGTGAATAAAACCAAAAATATAATTTCGCAGAGAGTGTAAAGCATTTTTAAAACATATTTTTACACCATTCAAAGAAAAATTGTTTTTTAATCATCTGTGGTTTAAAACGTGCAAGTTAAACCCACTGATAATAATTTTTTTAAAGCTGTTTAGAAATTTATGCCTTTGTAGCATAATATTCCTTTGAGGACATCGTGGAATATTATTTCTAATACATGTAGAAGACCGATTTTTTTTTCAACGCGGAAGGTACTTTGTCCTGAGGACATTGCGAATGCACGCCGCGAATTTGTTGGCTATATTATTATGGGAGCACCACCATGTATGGAAACCAACACTACTCCCTATGTTGGGACAACACGGGAACGTACATGCCTTATCCTTTATTCAAATATGAGCCCACATTGTTGAAGTTCGAGACTCTATTCCTAATAGAAACCACTAAGTCAAACAACATTTAATTCTTTCAATAATCCTTTTGTTTCGCCGGTCTGAGAGGAATGGAATTCGAACCCCCGGTTTCCTAACCTAATAACCGATATTTTAGAAATTGATCTAGCCGGGATTCGAACCCGGCTCTCCCACGAGGCACGAGGCACGAGGCCATTATCCTCGTGCTCAGATATCTCCACTATTGGAGGAACTTCTTAAACTTCAATGTCCTAGTAAATTCTTAATATTCCTCGATCACTTTTCGCATTAATATCCTATCCGCTTATGTAATGTTGAAAAACAATGTCAATTATTTAACCGATCCGGGGCAAAAACAAATATTGAAATCTACCTCTGTTAGCCTTTCAGTCAAACCCTTTCAACACACAAAATACCTCTTACCACACAGTTAAGTTTATGAAGTCAAAGAAACACGTTCCCGTTTAATTTTCTGATACTACATTGCGCAACTATAATTATTACCGCAACCCCTCCTGGAAGCTTCGGAACCTGACGTCTGATTGTTTAACTTCCTTTCGTGGTCTCGAATGATTCAGAACAGCCTTTTCTATCCCCTGTCTTGACCATAGTTGGTTATCCTCAATCCCAAAAACAGTCACTCCAATAAGATTACAACCCTCCCCGAGGACTCAAATTACGTTAGGGCTATTGAGGAGAAAAGGATGTAATTGAGTTACGTGAGGCGACCTGATTGGACGATGATAGGTTTTTCATCGATTAAGCAACCGGAGGAGTTAATTAGCGTAAAAGGAAGGCTCGGCTCTCCTTTAATGATGAATTGCGATTAGATGGTCGGGTATTAGAAACTCGGGCACAATGCTCGCCCGGGGGATCCCATGCGGATAGAAGAAATGCATCACGAAATTGAGCATTTCGTGTTGTTATGCAGATGACACGCTATGTAAATTGCACTCACACGGAGACTTGAGATTCCCGGCTTCGTGTTCAAGAAAATAAGTTCGACTGCTGACGAGATTTCGGAACTGAGTGTGGTAAACATCTATTAGCGTCAATCTCGGAGATCTTTAAAAATTCTCGCGTACGTATTAGAAGAATATTTGTTCGTGACTTGAATAAGCTGACTGTCATTTATTTTTGTAACTCTTAACATTTGCAGCAGGAGCAAAACGTCTATACGTCTGGGCTCTGTAATGTTATGCATTCCAAGAGGTATAAACTCAGGATGTTGGCAATTTATACTAAATATGTGAGTTTTGTACCTTAGTTCATGCCTGAAATTTAAGAATATCAAGTGAATATATATGCTAAAATATTTATTGGTAAGGAAACGTGTATTAGGCTAAATCCACTAGTATTTATATATTACTAAATACAGAAAATCTCAAACACAAGTGAAGTAGAGGCATAACAATAAATAATTCATTTCGATATAAAAACCAACCCCTTTGGAATCTTTTTTTCAAAATGTTTTGTCTGATAAATTATACTCATACATGATTAGTTAAGAACCAATTGTTTGCGCAGTAATTTTCTAATAATGTATAATAAAACACTCGTATGCGGTTTATTAGGAAGATTACTGACATCCATTTTGTTCATCAGCCTTATATTTTTTCCTTATTTAGAGGTTTCCATTAATGTGAATTATAACTTCCTCAAAATATATCCGATAGTGACTAGAGAAAAGAGAAAACAAAAGAGTAATGGATAGGTGAAAGGATCCGAATAATGCACCAATGTATGAATGATTACGTTTATCACGGGTAAATAATTACGGGTATTCTAGAGTAAATGCATATTAATCGCTAGGAAAACTTAGCTAGATATATTCAGCCATCTTTGTTAGATCTCCTTATTTGAATAATCAAAATTTCTGTTATTCACAACCAAGCCATTAATTAATTAAATTAATGGAGGAAACACGAAGTAAAACTTTCGTTATTTATTTCAAGAAATAGCCATCGTCTTAGCGAGACATTAGGTTTATACTGTAATTGGCTCCTCCCTCTCCATGTATGTTTCAGAGTCCATGTCAGTAAAAGAAAGTGAGTGTACGTGAACCATGCCAAAGAAGAAGAAAATTATCTCAGTACCATTTCGTTATATACAGATATTACCCAACTTACGACCGAGATAGGGACCTAGACATTGGTCGTAAGTTGAGTTTCAAACAATTTTTTTTTTTTGTATATGCACATACATATATTTTTTTACTTCCATGCGTAATTTAAAATACATTGTATTAAGAAGACATAAATTATTCTTCGTCTTCATTACTTATTATGTTAGTACAATCCATTGGTTCAGAATTTGTGACAGAAGATACGTTGAAAGTTTTTAAACAAAGTTATTCAAGGAAGTTTGAACAGCTTGCGTCTTTTTTTCCTTGTATACTGTCTGGTAGCAAGCCAGATTTTCCTGAATACGACGATTTACAGTTGTGAATCTTTCTTCATTTGGATCCATTGCTTCTAATTGTTGTAGTCCTTTATTAATATAATAAAAAGCTTAAGCCATTTCTGAAGCCAATAAAGGTTTATTTGATTTACCGTGTGGATATCAAAACTATTGCATCATACATTTTTACTATTGCGTCATAAATTTTCGCAGTATTGCAGAATACTGCATCATATTTTTTTTAATAATTATGTAATACATATAGGTATTTAC
This sequence comes from Dolomedes plantarius, assembly GCA_907164885.2. NCBI lineage: Eukaryota > Metazoa > Arthropoda > Arachnida > Araneae > Dolomedidae > Dolomedes > Dolomedes plantarius. Next base: position 136,555,970 of record OU015491.1, on the reverse strand, counting down.
TGTACATTCGAGGGGCAGTATTTTTAAGGGGAAAAATTTAATTTAAAAATTTCGATCGTAAGTGCTAGCGGTCGTAAGTCGAGGAATACCTGTATATTGTTTTGTTATGTATATATGCGTAAATATATGTATGTGTGTGTGTATGTATAATCGGAAAAAAATAAAATTTCTTGCTTTAATTTAAAATGAAATATAAAAGACTGAGCACATATCATTCAAATATTGATCCATTTTAGAAACTTGAACTTCTAAACTAAAACTTTAAATGAACGTCTTAATACACCATTATTCTGTTCATTTAAAATCATACAAATTCTGTTAGAAATGTATGTGTGTGTGCATCAGAGAGAGAAAGAAGTCAGGTACATATGTGTAATTAATATCTTATATTAATAACCATTGCAGTGTTTAAGTGTGAGTTAATGTATGAATACTTTTATCATAATTATTGTCTGTTATTTCTCGCTTGTTTTATATTCATTGCAAATACGTCGATTAGGTTTCATACTTTCAACTCATTAAGGCACTGAAGTGTTTAATTATTTGTAACCAACGCTTAGTTATTCATGATAAATAGCTACTGGAACGCTTGTTCGTAGAAAAAAAGAACAGTACTTGCCTCCGGTTCTTTTAAAGCTTCATAAATGCTAGCACAGGATCATTAAGGACTTCGTGTCATTATGCAATTGATTTTATAGATATTATCATGATAACTGAATATTTTGACTGAAAGATTAATTATTGTTATATATCCTTGTACAGCAACATTCTGAAGAGAAAAAACAGTTTAAAAATAATCATATCTTTTGGGAAATGAAGCTAAATTACTCATTTGTCTTGTTATAGCTATTTCTCGTAAATAAAGTACATTTTGCTATTGCTTAACATAAAATTTCTTTCGAGTTTTCTTTAAAAGAAACCATTAGCTTCAACATGTAAAAATAAGCAGCTTTTATTAATTAAAGATTTTAAAAAATTCCTACTAATATATAGATTTGTTTTATGGATAAAAGAAATGGGAGTCAAATGTGCAAGATACTTTGGCTACAATGAAACAAACGGAAGTCTGTTTTGCTGGCATTTTTTCCTCTGAAAAGATGTGTTATGCATTTTCATATTTCTTTTTACTTTAAGCCTAACAAAGAAAACATATGAATCTCCTTATAAGTTCTTTTCAATAACACAACGTAAAATGATTCACCCGTGTTAATCATCTCAGTGTGTGAAAGAAAATTTACTTCTGACATATTGGCTTATCTTATGCACCGAAGGGTAATATCCAAGACTGGCAATAACGTATGTTTGCAATGCATCAATCTTTTTTATGCATATTCAGCTAAAAATCGCTATATTTTTAACAATTACGTCAACAATTTGCTTTATTGATTAGTACACTTGCTTTTAGTTTTCTTTATAGATTGTGTAGTTTCTGAGGCTTAAAAATAGTTTAAAAAATTTAATGTATTTTGATTGAGTTTTTTATGGTTCCATCAAAGTACCTCTAGATAGCATCTGATGAGCCACGGGAATTTCGACGGTTTCCCAGGGGCTGCCCAAAAACTGAAAAAAGGAAAAGATACTTTTAAATAAAATTGTGTTATGCCTAGCTGTATAGTTTCTGAAACAACAGCTTAATTTTTTATCTGTATCATCTGCTAAATTTGCCAGTGCTCAAGTAGTTTGACTGAAATTTTATGGCGGTAATAACCCAATATTAGTTTACATAGCACTAAAACTTAATAGTTTGATTCTCAGTTATTCGATACCGAAAATATGGCGTTGAGTAGCGCCAAATTTAGAAGAGAATGGCATTCCTTATATGAATAGAAACAGAATAAAACAAATTTCTTTGAAATAACGGTCTGGTATTACCCATTTACAAATATTTTGAATGATATTTCGTAATTTATCCATCATTACGGTGAGTCGTTTCAAAATTCACGTGCTGCCATCTGACCGCGGAATTATGAATTACTAATACCCTTATTGACACTGTAAATTATTCAACATTAGAATAGATTTAAAATTTTGAGATTAAAAAATGAAACATTCTTCAGTAAGGGAAAGCGAATTATTTCCTATAATAGGAACAATTTTTAATTTCAACTCTTGAAATAAAAAATTACAATTCTTCAAACTTTAATTTCAATTCTTGAATTAGTAATTACTCGTAAGGACTAATATATTTAACTATCGCAACCATAGGCATAGCATCGGGGGGGGGGGGGGCACGTCCCCCCCCCCAACTGAACTTGAAATAAATTAAAACGTTAATAGATGTTCAGTTAAAATCGGAAAATTGAAGAAAACTTTTAAGAAAGTTGGTTTTTTCCTACTTTTTTAAACTGTGAAACTGAAGATTCCGATTATGTCTTTAGCCTTAACATAGTTTTTAACAATGACAAAAATTCGATGCTATATTTTTTCTCATTTTATTTGTATTATATTTATTTTTCTCATTGTATAACTTTTGAATATTACTCAAACTTCAATTCTATTGTTATTGAATTTTTAAAAAATCATAATATTTCATGTTTAAAGGACCATCCGGCAGTCAATGCGGTGAGGAGGGCTGTAATTGAATTCAATTCGTGTCCCCCCCCCCCAAAAAAAAAAAAAAAAAAGTTAGAAGGACGCTACGCCTATGATCGCAACTCATATATCGTATCCCTTTCGAAATAACCGAGAATTCTTTATAACTCACTATAGGTCACGGATGATCAGGTAATGTGTCACTTCAATAAAAAATCAGAAGCACAGAATGGCCTCTTTCGTTTATACTAGGAGTTTAACCCGTTAGTTACTAAAAGCAATAAATTATATACTGAAGAAACTGTTTCGTAAAATATATGGTGTGTTTTCATCTCTTATGAAACGGTGTGGAGGGGAACGAGTATTGTAATATGAAAGAAAGAAATTTAATTTCACAGCCTTTCCATCAACGTGTGATAGACAGCTGACACTATTAAAACAGCTTTTGCAGCTGTTCCTAAATTTTTCTTTTCTTTTTTTTTCGTTCCATACTTGACAGTTTAATAGGAATTCTGCAGGAGGTGTGTCACTTCTAAACCGCAGACATGACAAAAATACAAAACGGTTTACGACGAATTTTTTTTATTAAAAAAAGAAGAGAATGTGGGAAAAAAATTAGGGGGCAGGGGGAAATACAGAGGTCTATAAATTGTGTCGTGACGTTCCGAAAAAAGTATTATTTAAGAAGCTTTCTCGAATGTGTTACTGTTTCCAGAGCAAGAAGTTAAGAGTGTACTGTTTTTGTTAGGGGAAAGTTTCTATTTATAGGAGAAAGAGCCATTTAAAGACAACAAACAGTCGGACTAGGTTTCCACTTCGCTAAGGTGACAAAAGTTTCGACGGAAAGAAGAAAAATGGAAATTCAAGTGTATTCTAAAGAATAATTTACAGCATAAAACATTGACCTAATTTTGAATCAATAGTTATTTGTGGCTTGAATATCTGTTAAATTTTATGCTATGGATTTAATAGAGCCCTTCTCATGAACCTACAAAAAGTCCCACGCTTGATGAATCTATTTAATACATTAAAGAGGTATGACGAAGAAATCGGCCGAATTTTTTTAATGATTTGGAACTTTTTGGTTTATCTGAATCTAATATCATTATAAAATGAACTTCTGGCAGTTTTCTACACAGATATAAATACAAATAATATGGAAGTATAGGGAAATGCCCATAGGCACTCGACGCATTGATCACATACATGTCAGAATGTGCGTATGTGTTTACAGTGAAACTTATCTATGGCAGCCAGTAATGGTTCCGAAAAAAACGGTGGCCGTTTTGAGGGGTAGCCGTGAAAAGGGGTTTCTTCCATAACATTGCCACTATGGAGTCTTTAATGAGCTCTGTATAAAATATGGTCGTTTAGAGGGGTGACCGTCAAATACGGGTGGCTGGCTAGAGAAGTTTCACTGTATATATTCACAACGGTGTTTTGGTGCAAACCTAAGCCTTCTTGTCCACAGAAAAGTTTTGAGAACGTTAATACTGACACGTGCATAATATCATATCGATCTTTGACGTATAAATACTGTGTATTTCCGGTCATTTCTCAAAAGCATTGTAATGTCATTTATTACTGGACTATCACATATTTGTCAACCGCTCCTCCCTAAAACGGTCGTACGTTTCAGGGCGAAATTAAACACTTCATCCACTCTCCCGACTACCATTTATCTACGCGTCTTTAGCGCCTTCAGCGTGCTCGCTTTGCACCAGATTGATGTATAGCCCTTGTCGCAGTCTTGTCCGCCATTTTATGAAGTGCCCATTAAGCACTGACTGTTTCATATTCCACTCGGCTGGGTAATAGAGCGCGGACATATGAAATATTGCTCTCCCAGGCGAGAACTGACAAAGTGACATCAACACTTGAAACGCCGATTATTGGCGAACAACGATTAATGATGCGAAATCACGGGGATCCGACACAAATTGCTGTCACGTACTCTAAACTTTATGTCACTACAGGAGAGTAGCGAGAGTGGTACTTTACAGAATTTTTAATTTTAATTGTTCAAAATTTTAGCACTTTTTAAAACACATTAAAAGATAAAAATAGATAGATTTGAACAGTGCTCAAAACAAGTACAAGGGTAATTTTTTTTTCATTCTGACGTAAGCGTGTGATATTCCACATATATAGTTGAAACCTATCGTAAAGTTTTGAACTAATTACATTTATTTTTTTTTAAATAATTAAGAGCATTTATATATAATATATTACTTACATTAATACATATATTTCGCATTTCCAACCGAATGTTTTGGAGAGGGAAATAATTAATAATTCAACATCCACTGATGTCTTTATAAACGGTTACAGATGGTTTCGTATCTAAACTCAAATCTTCTCCGGACTTGTTTTAATTAAATAGGCTCTAAACTGAAGTTTAATCTGAAGTTCCGTGATAGAGATTTTTATAGATTTAAATTTATAAAATTAATGTCATGCCCTAATAATTCCTGATACATTTAATACATGGAAAAGATTTTAAAAATCCGTAAGCAAAGGTATTAAGAACCGTCACTGGGTTCTGGAGGAAAATACTTAACAGGATGTCACATCTTATAACAGCCCCTATATTCGAGCCAATCTGGGCCCTAGAGCTAAGATGACCAGGGAATCTTCTCATTTCTTCCCTTGAACTTTTCGGCCTTGCTTGCAAGCGTTTATGTACCATCCTGGCTAAAAACTCAAGCATATTAAACAGTTTTTCGATCTTGTTAACCATTGAGAGACTTGCTATGAGAACGTTTCTTTGCGTTCTTGTTTGCATCAATTTTTCGACCACATCTTGCACTGGTGGCAGGAGAATTGAACCCCCCCCCCCCCCTTGAACTTTTTTGTACATTCTAGAGACTTAAGTTAACTGTGGTTGCAAATTGTCTCCTGAAAAGGATTTCCCTTTATTTCTAGATAATTCTTTTATAATTTGAGTCATACGAATCTTGGCATCGTCGTTCTGATAAAAGCCTGAGCCTTCAGAGACCAAAATATACAATGATGGGTTACGCTGGTCATTTAGAACACTCAGGAACCCAGATAGCTTGATTTCATGGCTACTAAACGTTTCTAAACCTAAAACGAGACTTACTGAAGTAACCGCTAGATTATATCAATGTCTTCAGAAGCAATGGTTTCTAAACAATGGTTTCTACACATTTGATTATATCGCTCCATGTGGTTTTTCTTTACACCCGGATTTGTCCGTCTCTCTGAAATAAGGTACTTATGAGTTCATCACATCACATGACCTTTCCCATTGCCCCAGAATCCAATCTCTGAGCTACAAAGAAAGCTAAAGTATTTTCTTTTCAGTTAGTCTCGCAGAGTTCTCTTTGTCTGCCCACGTTCCTCATCATGTTAAGTCCTGATAAAAGGCTGCGCCATTATGCGCAGCCTTTCCCTGCGCCATTATGCGCAGGGATCTTCATTTATTTTGGATATGATTTGACTTCTCTACGCTGCTGTGATTCGAAATTTTTCCCGACCACATTTGCTTCCCCAATGTATATAATTCACTTCGAATATTATCCATTCAAGTGTTAATAATGCTTCAGACATTTCTTTTGCGGTCACGGGAAATTATTTTTTTAGAAATAAGGTACTGCACCATTCGAAGTCGACGGATATATTGCCTGTAGATACAGGCGCGGAATCATATATGATCAAAACTAATACCAATCCCTGTCTTCTAAACAGATGCATCCTTGATTGTGGGGAGACCACGCACAGACCATGTAGAGTATACATTTCTGTTTGCGTCAGTAAGTTGTAAAAAAGGTTAAAATGATAAAAAATTTGCAGATGTAGGTCATTTCTTTGACAAGTGACAAGATTACTTTGCTGCATGATGTATTTAGTACCATAATTGATAACGGTAAATTGGTCATTGTTAGCCTTTTCTTGCAGATATAACATAATGTAAATAAAAGAAAAAGGAAGGTAAGATTTAAAATTAGTGTAAATGACTATTAGTTTCAGAAGCGTAATTAATAGTCTATCTTTTGATGAAGTAGATTTCAGTCATTGAAGCCATGCACTAATTAATTTCATCTAATTTCTACATAAAATAGATTTAGTCAAGAAGTACATTCAGAAAAAGTTCATATCACTGAAAGGGTTTAGTTGTTAGACCGGCGGCTTCAAAGAGATTTGGTTTTGATGTTGGTCGTTTATATGTTAGTACAGCCATACTCAAGCTTTTGTTATCTAGAGTCACATGCATATTTTTGCTACTGTACGAAGGCCGCAACGTAGTATCCTATAACTCATACTGTAATAATGCTAAAAAAAATACAACTCAAAACCTAATGTATTCAAATGTTTATTCAAAATGAGTGTGATTTTTGATGTTGAGAGAAACTTTTGAGAATTTTATTCTAATCAGGTTTATACTTGCTACATGCTATTCTCAATACGTCATCAAAGTAAGAATCAGCAAACCAATTTCTATATACGTTCTTCGCATATTTCATTTTGGAATTGAATGATTTACAAAAGTACGTCGATGCGATCAACTTGAGCAGCAGGTGGCACATTTTTGTACTGTTTTGAGTTTTTCAGGCACTCATTTCCAAAATTATATTTACAAAAGCACCTGCCTGATAAAGAGTGTGAGTGTCTCGGGCCGCATGTGGCCGGCGGGCCGCAGTTTCAGTATCCCTGAATTAGTACATATTTTAGTTCTTTAGCGTTTTTTTCAGCGATTTTCACTGATGTTATGTAATTAAAATATGCGCGTTATAAGAGATTTAGTATCATGTGAGAGTAACTGGAGATAATAGTATAATGAACTGCTCGTGAAAACTCTTTAGATTGGATTCTTTTAAATTTCAAATATTTATGACTTCGACATGTAGATAATTATTAGTCAGATGTGCTTCTTTAATAAATATGGACATACGTTAGAAACCATATTTAAGCTCATATTTACATAAAAATTCATCTTCAATAATTTCTGTACTGTTAGGGCTGTGAACTAATCCCTCCTAATCTGAAAAGTAACTAAAGAGTCCTTTCCAAGCGACTGTTTGCTTAGGGTTTTGAAACTTGAAGAGCTATTTGATATAAAAATTACTAGAATCTTCTACTGGGCTGTAGATTTTTCCGATACCACATATAATTAGATTATACCTTTATGGAAGCTCTTTTTAAGAAAAGAATTGAACTCTTTCTTCATACTTGTTTCGAAATTGTGCCATAAATTATTTATGCAAAATAGAAAAAAAAATGTTTGCGTTAAATCAAATAAAAGAAGCTTTTAGATGATTCAGGAATGTGTTTGTATTTGTGCTGCATTTTATTATACTGCAAGAAATGAAAATATACTTTATTATATAGTTAAAGTATGGGAAAAGTTTTGTAAAGCGTTTTTGTTTATAGACTAGCTGAATACTCGTGCTTCGCTACGGAGTACATTCAAATTAAATAAAACGGTCAATGTATGCAATTAATGCCAAAAGAAAAAAATATATATATTTATAAAAAATCGTAACGGATATTTTTATAGACAAAATAATGTAGGAGAAAATATTCAAATTAAATACAACGGTCAATGTATGCAATTAATTTGTATGTTTAATATCCATAAAACATACTAATTTGAATTAAATTCTTAACAAACTTCCATCTCAATGAGTCTAGTGGTTAAATTTTATCTTTTATCGTATTTTAATATTTTTTGTCAATTTATTTCGCTGTTATGCCCGTGACTCAAAATTAATTTAAAGTATCAAAGAAGAAAAGAAACCACGTGATCAGCATTTAATAAATTAAATTATAAAAATTAATCTTTAAAAATTCCCCAAAAATCATAAAATGGAGGTAAAGATTCGAAAAAGATTTCATTCTAAAGGAATTTTTTTTTATCTTTCTCGTGATATAAATTTTATAACCCTCAAATTATTATTTTAAATGCAAACTTTAAAAAATGCTACAAAAACAGCATGACAATTTAATTTTAAAAAATCTAAGAAGAATATTTAAAAAAAATTTCTTAGTGCACCCCTACACTATAAGAAGAATGGCCACGCAAAATTTCAGCCCTTTAGGTCCAGCGGTTTGGTCTGTGCGTTACCTGTCAGTCAGTCAGTTACAGATCTGTTTTATATATATAGATTATATCAAATATTTTTCTTCAACGGCAATGTATTCTATCAACAAACTCTGAGGTAGTTTGGAGGATTATTACCAGTGCAACTCAGTATAACTTTCGTCTGTTTTGGGATGAAAATTCTGATTTTAAAAAATTAGTAAATTCTATACAAAACTATTGATTCCGCGATTAAATCCTTTCAAAAATAAAATTACATTTTCTAACATTCTAATACCTTTATCCACTAAAACGATAGCTTTGGGAAATACTGTTTGGAGAACGAACACCTAGTATTCAGAGGCATAATAAGGGAGAAACAAAGAATACATACCTCGGTTACAAATAAAAGGGGGAACAAAATTCATCTGAGATGGCGATATTCATTTCATCTTGACATTTGTAACTTAGGGATCGTAACTTAGTGACTTTGAAGATTTCCCATTTAGCGCTCGTTGCGCTCACTATGTTGTTGTTGGTATTATTATTATTATTATTATTATTATCATTATTATAACAGTAAAGGTACATAGTTATATAGTATTAACCCCCGTACATCACAAAGAACAATACATGAATTTGGAGAAAACGTCGAAAACAAGGTATTAAAAAAAAAGACGATAAGGAGAAAAAACAATTACATAATTGAAAATTTTCAGTGACGTTCATCAGTTATCTGGCATGCCTATACCCGACGATATTCACCGTCCATCTCTATACCCTGGGAACTTGAAACACAATTTGGGATACTGTAAATTCCTTCACGGTATGGATGTTTACCAAAGCAGTCTTATCCCATACATTACAAATCTGAAAGCTGCAACTGCGTCAGAATCTTAAAAATTGAGTCCTTCCCATCTCTTATTCTTGATTTCCTTCCTATTAGATTTTCATAATTTTCTTAATTATTGGTTTTACAGATGCGAAAGTGATAATTCTTTTATTTGTTTGTAAAACTCTTGTACCCCTTTTGCAAGTTGGTCAGCCATTCCGTTTCCCGTTATCTCTCAATAAGATGGAATTCATTGTAGGTTAATCCTTTTATCTATGTATATGAAAAACCTCCAGATTCAATCTAAGACCCCGAATCCTTGTTGGGTACGAGTTTTATTGCCTCAACTTTATCATCATGATGAGTGCTATTTGGGCCCACTGAAATATAAAATAAAAGTAAATACAAAAACACTCCAGCATTTTCCTCCAGAAATATTCTGGAACTGTCTATTGATATATATGTAGCCAAGAATCCTTAGGGTGCTAGTAAATATGGCTCCTAGGGTAGCTGCTTTCATTTCTTCCTCGACAGATATTTTTTTAACAACTCAAATTCACACCTTAAAGATTTCTAGTCAACCGGGTTAAAAGGCAAAAGCATCTTTTCAGGGGAATGAGGCAGGGTATATTTAGACTTTAAATTTATTACTTTTTGGAAAAAGGCCTTCTTGAGTCTTTAACAATCTTGGTTTCCTTGATGTTAATCTTTGTAACGGTGTTCATGAAACCAGTACTCTCAGTATGTCTTCTGTATATTTAATACATAGGATATAAAATCAGGTATGATAATAGTGTTATCTTCTATGTTTTAAAACTGAAATTTTAATATTTTAATTTCTTTCTTGGAAAGGATTAGGTACAAATGTATTGAATTTAAAAATCTAATATCGAAATTCTAATGAATACCTTAAAATTTCAGAGAGAAAGATATCCCATTACAAGTAAATCCAAATCTGATTAAGTAGAATTTATTTTAATTTTACTGCGGTTGTTCCAGAAATATTTCGTAACTAGGCAAGCCTATTTAATACATTTCTGTAAGAATTCGAACTCTAACTTTTAGTTCAATATTATTTCCATATTTTTACATTTGAACTTTTTAAAGCAGCGTAATTTGATCGGTCACATGCTTGATTACATCAATGCCTGTGATAAAATCTCTACATCCATAGTTTTAGCTCAAATTTTGGGTAGAATCTTCATTAACTTATGTGTCCTCGCTGTTAAATTTTTTTTTCCCCAACTGTACCATAAATACTCTACAGACATAGGCAAAAGTCAGTTTTTAAAATGCCGAGCTGAATAGAGCGCACATTTCTTCTCTCTGTCTATTTTTCGCTTAGGTGTTAATTATTTACCATTAATTCACTCTTAATTGTGATGCTTATTTGAACCTTTATTTATTTTTATAGGCCAAACACATGTGCTGTAGAAGAAGTTCCAAACACAAACAAAAAATATTGGACGGAATGTAAATACTGGATGAACAGAGAAATATGTGGAGTAAAAACGTAAGTAAAAAGATTTAACTGTTTTTCCAAATATTTGCTCTATTATACAGCGGAAAGATCTTTGTTATTCTAAACATTAATAGCAAAAATACAAGCAGGTCAAAGCAAATGCAGTTTGTTGCAAATGAATGAAGAAATCTAATAGTTTTTTTCCCCTACTGTACCTTCTACGTGAGCTCCGTTAGTAGCACGAAAAATGTTGAGTCTGGAGTCGATTTCTTTTAACATTCGCGGTGTGGTAGTGTGAATTGCGTATTGTATCCTTTCCTTTAAAACGGAAATATCAGAAACAGGTGTGCAGTAAAACTGACTTTAACGTAACCTCATAAAAAAAAGAAATCCAGTGGAGTTATGTCGGCCGATCGTTGAGGTTATGGTATTGGTCCTCCACGACCAATTCATCGTTTAGGAAACATTCCATCAAGTATTGATGATAGAAAAACTCTTAGATTTCTTCATTCTTTTGTCGCAAACTGTATTTCATTTGACCTGTTCGTATTTTTGCTATTGATGTTTAGAATAATAAAGATTTTCTCAGACACGCTTTATATAATGTCTTAATGCCACAAACAAATATTATGCAAGGTTCTTACATCAGAGCTTAGAATAACCAAAGTTATATTTATAAACTTACTCTCTACATACAAGGTGCTCCTACGCAGGGGAACTTAACATAGCTACTTAAGAGTCACATGCCTATCAGGCTCCGTACATCTTAACAATTAATTATATGATATTAAAATTCAAGCTACGTTCAAATACATCGCTTTATATTTAATCAATGCTCCACGCTTGGCAGCGGATATTATGTTTCACCTTCTTGACGATTTAATCTGGCAAAGTAATTAAACATTTTGTCAGAATGTTGAAAGATTTAAAGGCATTAAAAGGTTTGACCACTGTAACTCGATGCAAATTATTCCCATCTGCCTTTCATACAATGTATCTGAGCGACAAAAAAAGGTGTAGACGTTTAAATGCACTGAGAATATTAACATGTGCGACTTTCAAAGGTACTTGAGAACATCTACTACTCTTTTGCCTACCATTTCCTCTGTTGACAGACGCGTGCGGTTCTCAACGTACTTTTTAATTCTTCCTCGCCATTCATAAGCTATCTAGAGACCTTGAGCTGGAGTATTTTGTCTTTAACTTTGCCCACGCTTCTTGTGTCTAATGCCTCCAGACATTTTGCATGATGGATAATTTGTAACGTCATCATGTCAGTAAATGTCCTCTAAACGATAGTGTCGGCTGTAAGAGGTCAACAGCTTTTGCCTAATGTTATCTAGAAGATGCATAAACGTTAAGCTTGCTGTCTTTTTCGTTTACCATTGCAATCAATACTAATAAAGCTATTGAATCCAGTTTCACCAAAGGTACTCACTCAATGAATCCATAATACGAATGGCAGTCAATGACTCATTCCATCAAAAACAGAACATAATTATCTAAAAAGAAGACAGATTTTGCATTGATATTGATAACTGAACTTGTAATTTAAATATGAATAAGCTCTTCATTTTTCTCAACATATCAAAACATATAGAATATGTTTCTCTATCAATAGATTTAATATTTCCCAGCAGGAGATTGAGACGGCTCTACTAATACGTCCAAAAGGAAGGAAGACATCTAAATTTAATGCAAGATTGGGTTATTATCTGCTTTCCAAATACGAATCTAAGCTATTTTTTTTAATGTTTAGACTGCTTTCAAAAGCAGTATTTTTATATCATAGCGTTTGCACCAAAAGGAAGATAAGTTTAATTTTTTTTAAGTAAACTCTTCAATGCCTTTTGGGGGGAATTTGTAGGGAAAAATTAAACTTCCAACTCGCTGTCCTTTATTCCCCTCCTGATATTTCTTACAAAATGCTTGTTACAACTTTTAATGTCCTGCACAAATTTCCATATATAGCATTCAAATACTTATAAAAGCTTCTCTTTTTAAAACTAATTTAACAAAATTATCAGCCTTTATGCTTGAAACTTTATTTCCCACGTTACTGACGAAATCTTTATGAAACCTTTAAATACACACACGCAATGAAAATTGCTCTCCTATCTCCATAGAGTTTCGTAACTTAGACATGTGTTATAAGAAGAAACGTGTAGACATCCTGGCCCTTCCAATCCTCGTTCACTCTTGTATCATACTCAACGAGAAATACTAAATGCCATCCTATGATTTTTAGTATTGTTTAGAGAGTGATCTTATCTATACAAAAAGGAACAATGTAACTCTTCTTTATTTTTGACTAGGTTGAGTAGATACAAGTTTAACTACATGCAAATGATAAACGAGTGCTAAAAAACGGGTGTTGTCGCGAAACAAATGGCTTTTTAATGTAAAACATTTGACAAAATTAATGATGTGTAATGTGTGAAGTCAACTCTATAAATTAAACTGTAACAAAGTCATATTTTTTTTCAGAGTTCTGAGATATGAATGTTGCGAAGGTTATCACATAGTCGCAAGACAAGGAGGATGTACTGGCGGTACTGTTTTATTTTTTTCATAATCATTCATTATTTTATTCTATAAATATTTATTGCATGCATTTTCACCAAAGACTGTACGATAACAATGTAATGATCTTTTGCGCATTGAATTGGTGAAACATTTTAGTTCAGTATTAAAATGTTTGGAGTTTCATACAAATCATAAATTTCTTCTGAAACTAAATTTCAAGTTGTTCACGAGAAAATGGAAAAGGGAAGTTAAAAGATAAGTTAAGAGAAATTAACGATAAAAGTTTTTCAAATCTACATTAAGTTTTAGGGTTGGCAAATACGTTTTGTTGTGGACCAACAGATGTAACCTGCCGTTAGTCCTTCAAGGCACTGCATGCGTATTACTTATTCTTTTGTGATGTGTCGTGTGTGACAATCATCTCTGATATTCTCAAGGCAAATCGAATGGTTACGCCTGTAGGCCTAAAACAATTTTCTGTTCTGGAAAAATTACAAATTTCAAACCCTTTAATCATCAGTGTATTCGTTCTTTAGAAGTATCTTTAGAAAACAAATTTAAGTGTTGTATAAACGTTTCACGAAGATAGTGGAGCAATTTGTGCATGTATCTAAACAATCACCATTTAAATAATTATCTGTTGTTGTTTTTTTCTATTTTCAGTAAAACCAATGACAGACGTTGTCCGGACAGCACGAGACATTGGAGCTACAGCATTCGTAGAGTACTTAAATGAAGCTGGACTGGCAGACAGACTTAGAAGACCGGATGAGGCCTTTACCGTTTTCGCTCCTACAAATGAAGCATTTGAAGTAAGTTGGAACAATTTCTCACATCATATCAACCAATCGGTTTTAAAGGCCATGTTTATAAGGTTCGGATGAGATTCTTATTATTCTTTTGATACCGGCAACTTACACAAGTATGATGTGTCTAAGAGAAGGATGCCTTTCGTGGAAAACTGTTGTGGATATGACCATCCCTTTTAACGTCGTATGCCTTATACCAGGGGGGACGTAACCGGTCGATCACGAGCCATAATTTTATAAATATATGGACTATGTTAGTGACGATAAGCTGTTCATTTTCCACAAAAAATGATAACTAGTCGATTGCCGAATAAAAAATCATAGAAAAGTCGATCGCCAATTAAAAAAGGTTGGTCAGCTCTGCCTTATACCATTTATTCACGTATTAAAAAAATATTGTTTATAGGCTCATTTGGTAAGATTGCCTGGCCATTTGGTAAGATAACACTTCCAAAAGTGTTTCCTTCAGCAGGTAAAACATTCCGAGTAGTGTTCACCTGCTCGAGACAATCTCGTATCTTTTCGAGGGTATTAGATCGAGAGGCCATTCGTGCCAATCCAAAAAATATTCTCATTTTCTAACAGCTTACCATAACCTGAAATATATCGTTGGAGGCTACTATCCTCAAACTTAGGGGCCATATGGTACCACAGAAGAGATGTACCTGGGGAAAAATTGACAATCATATTTACCACACCTCCTTTCAGTATTTTTAACACTGTAAGAACACTTAACGTAATATCTGCCAAGACGAGAAGAACGTGACCGCCATATCGATACGTTTCAGAAAAATTTACAGAGATATACTATGTTACAATCTCTCACCATTCTGAATGTCACTAGTGACATTCAGAATTACTACAGATACCTGATTTAATCACTTTAGTAAATATTGCCTCATCGCATTGTTCTACAGTCTTGGCGTTACGTTTTTTGTGGTATTGTAAACGATGTCGCTATAGGACACATGATAAGCGAACACAGTGCACCAATCATCGGGTAAAAAGTCTTCCACCTGGAGACGGTTAACCGTGAAATTCTACAAGTTATGTCCATGTGCAGTTGGTTTGAAGCAATTATATAAAATAAGAGTTAAAAAGTAAAGAATTACCTCAGAGAACTTACCTTATTAAATTTATTCAAATACAATTTCTGCCAATTTCCGAGTTCCCATCCTCACGCTTATAGTTTAGAGAAATTCAGATGTTTCATTCATCTTGTGGCAATAAACAAGCAATTTTCTTGATATTTTTAACAAAATGAATCCTTTTTTATGTTTAGTAATAGTATTTATCCTATGGATTTTGCGTAGTGAAAAGATTTAAGACAACACGTTACATCCACCTCTCTCCTTACAGGTCGCTTTTTTAAAAAACATACAAATGATATTTTTTGCTGCTTCGTTTTTTTTAAATTTTATCTTTATAAAGTTATTAACATCATTATAAAAAATATGCTAGCATATACTGTATGTATTAGTTCAATGAGTCCGAAACTTTGAAAGACCGAAGACGGCTTTTATGAAAGTTGTATCTTGGCCTATTTTCTGTTCTTAGTGTTGAGTCAGCCTGAAATGAAGTGAAGTAATAATAAGAAATATTTTACCTTGTTGAAAACCGTTTGTTTTTAATCAAAAACTGTCGCATTTGTAAATAATTTAAAGTTGAATAAATAGTTCCCAAAATCTAACTTTAAATAATGATAAAAATGTACATGAATGTGATAGTCTTTTTTTTTCAGTAGCTATGGAGTTCATAACTTCTTTGTCACTATTCAATAATTTCCATATTAATTGTTTCAAATTTAGTAGGGGTTTTTTTTATGTACAGCACAATGGAGTGAATCCCGTTTCAATGGGAAACCTCCAAAAAAGGTAATAAAAATTTTCCGGGGTTTTCTTCTAGATATATGTTTCTGATAACTAGAAATCATTGTGACTGTTATATAATATATATATATATATATATATATATATATATATATATATATATATATATATATATATATTAAGAACCATCCGACAATAGTTTAATACATTTACATTCCTCAATGATTGTGAGATTTTTTTTAAATTCATCAATATCATTTTCCAGCTAAAAGTCTCCAAAATCAAGCTTTTGTTTGAAAAAGCTGTCTCGCATGTACTCTTATTATTCTCTGACGGGCTGTTACGGGTCCGCAGACCATCGTACCGAAGTATTTGTTCTAGTTTAACAACTGTGTGATAAAGTACTGCTCATAAGCCACATCCTCCTGTATTTTAGCAATTGACAGCTGCTGACCAAGAATCTTTAAGAGTTAGCCTCCTGGAAAAGGAGTCACCCTTCCTCTTGCATCACATCGTTGGAGGTCGTAAGTTGAACTCCAAGGATTTTATCGGAGAGCAAGAAGCTGAGACGCTTGACCTCAAGAACAAGTTAAGGATCAATAAGTACAATCACGGGGTAAGTCAAAAATCATTTCACCATAAACTGCTATTAAAAAACAAATGCCCTGCACTTACTACTACCGTGATATTTTATGCTTCTACTATCTGAAAATCCGTACTTCGCTACGGAGTACATTCAAATTAAATACAACGGTCAATGTATGCAATTAATGCCAATATATATATATATATATATATATATATATATATATATATATATATATATATATATATATATATATATATATATACATATATATATATGTATATATATATATATATTTATAATAAATACAATGATCAATGTATGCAATCGATGTAAAAAAACGAAAAATTACATTTATAAAAAAATCGTGACAGATATTTTTATAGACAAAATAATGTAGCAGAAAATATTCAAATTAAATCGAATAGAACATACTAAAGAATATAATACAGTTTGAGGAACATTTCTTTACTGTATTTTAATTTTTTTTGGATAATGTCCAATCGTCTGCCGCATTAGCAAGAAATAATTTTTTTTGTCTATTTTATTGTTATGCACGTAATGTAAATGCACGTGACGCAAAATTAGTTTAAAGTATCACAAAATGAAAAGAAACCACGTGATCAGCATTTAATAAATTAAATTCTCAAAATTAATCTTTAAAAATTCACCAAAAATCAGAAAATGAAGGCAGAGATTCGAAAAATATTTCATTTTAAAGGAATTTTTATGATTTTTCTCGTGATATAAATTTTATAACCCTCGAATTATTATTTTAAATGCAAACTTTAAAGAATGTCACAAAAACAGCTTAAAAATTTAATTTAAAAAATCTAAGAAGAATTTTTCAAAAATCTCTCTTAGTGCACCCCTACACTATAAGAAGAATCGCCATGCAAAATTTCAGCCCTGTAGGTCCAGCGGTTTGGTCTGTGCGTTGTATGTCAGTCAGTCAGTCAATTACGGAACTGTTATATATATATATATATATATATATATATATATAAATAAGTGTTGTCCCAATTTAGTTTACATTATGTTAATTTCCTTTATTTTCGAGCTGTGGAAAAAAAGAAAAATTTTTAAAAAAAAAAGACTGTTTAGAATCAGATAGGCTGTAAAAAGATCATTTAGAATTTGGAAATTTACATTTTTTGAGGATATTGACAGGAGAGTAACTTTTTTTAGTATTAATTTTTTATTGTTACTGTGGGGTTATATCACTATCCTAATATTCGGTGCATAAATCCCTGAAAATTATTAAAATAATCCAAAGATTTTATTCTATTTCCTACATTGCAAATTTGTTAGCCTCAATACTTAGGGCCTGTTCACATAGAATCCGCCAGTGTCAGCGTTACTCGTTTTGACACATTTTAAACCAATCACAGACCTTAACAATTTCGTGGCTTATCGTTTGGAGGCTTGTAATTGGTTAAAATATTTCAATACGAGTAACGCTGACGCTGACGGATTCTATGCGAACGGGACCTTAAGTTTCATCTGTATCTTTCTCCTCGTATTCCCCTCTTAAGTTTATCGCCCTTAACTTTGAGTACATTTCCTGTTAAAAACGAATACTTTTATTATTCTGATAGCTATTGTCACTGACATTCTGATAACTAATGCGGACAACTTGAAGTAAAACGTTTATAATTTATTGCGAAATTCCAGTAACTTTTTTCAATGTTTGAAAATTGAAAGAATTTCATGCGCTTTTTGGCGCTATCCAATCAAATTCTCCAAAAAAATAATTTTACCTTTTTACCTTAGTACGTAGTAGCCTTTTGCCAGGATCACAATAAAAAAGAACTGCATTATAATTGTGATGGTAAAAGCGAAATATTTGTATGCACGAACTGGTAGTATAGAGAATGTAATCCAATATTCATATAACACTGTAGGATAGTGACAAATGACAACCACCATAAAAAAAAAAAAAAAAAAAAAATTAGGTGTGAGAACTGTTATGGCCACTCGATAGAACATTGAATGTTATCCATATTGCTGACAAGACTCAACGGAGTTCCGATGGATGGTATTATGAAAGTTAGGAAGCTGCTTACAGCTGTTAGATGGTAGTCATATTCGATTCACTCAGCTCAATGTAAAGCAAAGGGAAAAAAATTTCCAATAATTGCCGACTTAGAAGTAAAGATTTATTACCATGTTAATAAAACTTAACTCGCTTTCTTGTTTGTGTGTTTGTCCAGTACAAATCTTGCAATCGATTTTTAACTAACTTCCCGACTAGCTAGACATTTGAAACTGTTAGAATAGATCAGAACACGATGGCAATGCATTCTTTTAATACTTTTAGCCATCTTTAAGCAGATTTGAAATCATTTTTAGCTAATTTTGTTGCTTGAAAATTTCTTATAATTGCTCTCTTTATTACGCATTTGATCATTCTCTTTTAAGTTGATGGGATAATTCATCAAAAAAATTTTAAAAACGTATTTATTAATACATAGAATTGTCAAGTTTATATGATTCAACAGAAAATTCAAAAACGGGGTATATAAAAAGTTCTTTTTATCTTTTAATTATTTTTAATTGTACGCCGTAATACAGAAAAAAATTTTCAGGTACTCTCTTCTAACGAAACTACAGGGGGTTATTAACTTGGGATTACTTATCGTATACATATATGTATGTCAAAATTTTGACGCATCTTGGTACTTTTCTGTTTAACTTGTCCAAGCAATAGACTGGGTTTGGCGCACTGCCAAAATTATAACGCGCTTGTCTGGATGGAGGGACAGTTTTAGCGTCTGAAATTTTCTTTCCCACAGGACCGTTATGGAGGAACGTAATCCTACGTTAAAAAGTGTTTTACTCGGATATCGTTTTCATCCTTTAAAAGAAACGTAAGTAATATTTTAAAAGTTGAATTTGTCAGGTGGGATAATGTGGCAAACTGTGTTTTAAACTCAAATAATTCCTTCGGCGGACGAAATTTCTTAATTGAATGAGATAGCAGAGCGAAAAATTTCTTTCTCTGATACGAAGTGCTATTTTAAAAAATCATTAAATTCAAATCGACAATCATTAAAAAAAAAATTTCCGTAAGTTAACACTGAGCGAATCCAGTATGGTCACTACCCGGCAGGCTTAAGTTCAGGGCTCGCATTTCAACCATCCTTTTATAAGAGAAAGTAATATATTTGCCAATGAACAAAATAAAGCTGTTTTCGAATCCGCACTTTTTCGAAATTACCGCGTATTATTATACACTGCTGGCCACCCAAATTGCAACACCAAGAAAGACAAGAGATATCACAACAAAATTTATATTGTAGATAACATGTTGACCAAGTATCAAATGATTAAATTTATAGACTTCTGTGAAGTGTGGTTCCTGCCAAAATCAGTAGCCAGAGTAGCCGCCATTGTTGGAGATCACTGCTGCCATACGCCACGGCATTGATTCAAAGAGACTTTGGATGAGTTCTTGGGGTACAGCAGACCAAGCAGCATCCACACGTTGCCAAAGTTGATCTGCTGTGGCAGCTGGGGATGGAATCTGGGTCAATCGTAGAGCAACCGTGGACCACATGTTTTCTATCGGCGAAAGATCCGGAGAGCGAGGCGGCCAGGGAAGCAATTGAATCTGGCGATTGACGAAGAACCGTTGGACAATGCGTGCCACGTGTGGTCGCGCATTATCCTGTTGAAATATGGCTTTGGGCAAGCCCTGAAGGTAAGGAAGGACAACTGGCTCCAACACCTCAGAGATGTAGCGCTGGCTGTTTAAAGTACCGGCAATGCGTACTAGAGGTGTGCGAGAGTGATATCCAATACCGCCCCATACCATAATATCCGGTGCAGGACCAGTGTGGCGGTGCATAACGCAGCTGTTCAGCATCCTCTCTTCACGGTGTCTCCAGACTCGAATGCGACCATCGTGGTGTTGCAGACAGAAGCGTGACTCGTCAGTAAAGACAATTTCATTCCATTCTGCCGTCCACATCCTTCTGTCATCGCACCATTGGCGGCGGGGACGTCTGTGGTTCTGCGTCAAGGGTAGACAAAGCAATGGACGTCTTGCGGACAGACCACTCTGCTGTAAACGGCGTCGAATGGTACGCGCAGACACTGGATGATGCGTTACAGACTGCATGTGCTGTGCTATGGTTCGTGATGTGACAGAGCGATCCGTCACTGCCATGCGCACAATTTGCCTGTCATCACGTGAAGTGTTGCGCTGAGGTGGATGCGATCGAACACGCCGGTCCGCCGTACCCTCCTGCATCCAACGATCACATATCCGCATTACAGTTGTTTGGTTTCGTCCAACACGACTACCGATTTCCCTGAAAAATAATCCACAATCTCGGTAGGCCACTATCCTTCCTCTGTCGAACTCGGATATTGATCAAAAGATGATCGCTGTTTTCGACGAGGCATAATTGATCGGGTTTTTTTTTAAAACCACAAGAAAAACACAATTGCCGAACTTGAAATCGTCGAAATCTCCAAGCCTTAAATAGCGCTTTGAAGTGACGCCACAGGCGCGCGTGATGTGCGTCTGCGCTGAAATTCTAATCATTTGCATATCTCACCTCCGCTAATGAATGTTGTAAATTTCATGTTATTTGCATGTTTCCTTCAGGGTGTTGCATTTACAGTGGCCAGCAGTGTAATTGGTATGGTTGATTTAGATATGAGTTGTGGATCATTTATTACATCAGTCATGAATAAGTAGGTTCTTCTATTGCTAAGCATATGATGAAAAATGTAAATAATGCTACCATCATAGTGCTCCCCTAGAAACGCAGACATCAGGTACTGAAACACAAAGAAAGAAACAACAATTTGTTTGTCTCTGGGTGACTCTGCGCTCACGCTTACTTTATTATTACATGTTAACCTAATCATTTGATTGGTTGGTTGGTTGATCCGCTGGGGTTTAATGGCGCAAGGTCCAGAAAGGACAAGCTGCGCCAAACACATGGTAAAATCCGAAGAAAAAACACATATATACATACATATACAAACAAACACACACAAACACAAACACAAACAAACACACACACACACACACATATATATATATATATATATATATATATATATATATATATATATATATAGTCGGACCACTATTTAACGAAGTCGCTAAATCTCGAAAAAAAATTCGTTATATGGAAAATTCTTTAAATAGAGATTCACCTTTTAAAATACTTTAAACTACACAAAACAGATTTTAAATTCATAAATGCTAAATATTATTAATAAACAAATCAATCACACCTTTATTTTGTCTATTTTTTGTGTCTATTTCTATAATTCGGTGTAATAGACACAAATTTCTATAATTTGTGTCTATTTCTTTTGTATACCTTACCCATTAAACAGAAATCTGCAAGGAAAACAAGAATAAAACAAAACTTTGTCTGAAAATACACTGTATTTTCGATTTAAAAAAATTATATTAAAATTAATAAATTTTAATGACATTATCGCATTTATTATAACAAGAAAATTTTAAGCATACAGTACCTCATGTGTCCTTAAATTTAATTACTGATAAAGTCTTTTAATTTTGTCCAAGTTATTTGTTTGAAAAAATGTTTTCTCTCATAATACGTCTCGCATCTTTGCAATGTACTAAAAAGCCCTTCAGGCGTATTTTCTTCACACTGTAATTCGCATCGGAATGTGCTAAAAGAAAGTTAATTTGCTACATGTGTTAAAAGAAAGAATAAGTTTGAAATGTTCAGAAATATTTTGAGAAATATGGAGGAAAATATTGGATCGCAAGAAAAAGTTCGTTAAATAGAGAATGCACTTCGCTATTTAGAGGTTATTTTACGAAGAAATTCGCAAAATGTTCTTGGTTCCAAGGAAAATTCGCAAAATAGAGGTTCGTTAAATAGAAGTCCGACTGTATATATAGACATACATACATACACATATAAATAAGTATGAGACTTATGTAAGGTGGCATTTTTATATCATAAAACATTAAAAACATTATAAAAATATATACATATGAGATACAGTGATAAAAACAGTTAAAATACGGAATAAAACCGTATAAAAACTTATAAAATTTAGAATTATTTAGGTATTATGAAAAGATAAGTATACGAAGATGATAAAAAGAATCATGAGCGAAACTGGAGCTAGGTTACAAGTGAGACAAAAGTAATATAGATATTATATCAGAGGATAAAACCCTGTGCTTTTCAAAAAACGGAAAAGAGCAGGGTGGGGTGTTTTACCCAGAAGATCGTTCGGTGTTAGTGAGGTAGAGCCAAAAAATTTTAGATTAAAGTTAGACCAGCACAGTCCGTTAAAATATGCTTGATGGTCAGTTCACAGTTACAATGAAAGCAAATAGGGGGGCTTTCTCCTTCTAGCAGATATTTGTGGGTGACCCTAGACTGTCCATTTCTCAGACGCGTGATCATGACGTCAAATTTCCTAGGATACAAAGGAAACCAGACAGAGATGGCGGGCATTATGTGATAAAGTTTGTTATTTACATGTAATTCCCCCACAGACCGCCATTTATCCCAAATAAAAATTCTTTATACTGTGTTTAAGGTCGGAGAAAGGGAAATGGTGACTTATAGGAGTGTTAGGATTCTTTGCTGCTGTGTCTGCCAGCTCATTTCCGGGGATCCCCACATGGGCTGGGATCCAGCAAAACTGAACACTGTAACCACGGGTTTTTAATTTATGATGATGGGTAAGAACAGTAGAAACCTGGCTGTGACTAGTATTACCAAATTGGAGGCTTTCCAGTACACTTAAAGAGTCTGAGTAAATGATAAAATTTTTATTGTGATAATGTGAGATAAAATCAAGGGCATGAATGATGGCATGAATTAATCATTTGGAATGAGAAAACTGAAGGAATTGTTCTAGTGAAAGCAGATAAGTTAGTCTCAAATAATTTTAGTGCTTTAAGGTAATATGCTTCGAAATAATACACTTACGTTGTAAGACTCATTGTGTAGGGTTTTGAACGCTTAAATTTAACTTAATACAACAATGCAAAGTATATAAAATATTACTTAGTTTAAGGTGTATAAATGAGCTAATATCTTAGAACTAAGCATCATCCTTTTACGTTTCCAAGATTTATTTTGCTGGGAAATTTGAAAGCTTAAATATGTATTACCACAGTGCAAAGAATATAAAATATTTTTTAGCAAAATTTTACGGTTAACTAATTTTATGAATTCTGTTAAATTTTGGATTTTTTCCTACCAGTTTTCTTCAAGTTAACTTAACTTACATCTTACCATTCTTCAGTAAATTCCTTCTTAAAACTATTATCTGATCTCATACGAATACACGAGCCAAAAAATTCTCTAAACCATGCTGATTCGGATGTATGCCTCAACCAGCGACGCATTTCAAGGTTCCTTATAGCTGATATGTTGCCAGAAGAAAATCTCATAATGTAACACAAGAATGTCATATAAATATCTTCAGACTGAACATAAGTCAAAATACGCCAACGTATAATTACGATGACTAATTTAACAAGAAAATTTATAGAATTGTATTGACAAAGTAGGAAACAAACATTTCCGCAAATAATATAAATTTTTATCACGGTAAAACAGGATACGATTCTGTAGGATAATTCTATTTTATAATTTTACGGGAAATTACTTTTGACAATAACTAAAATATTTTCCAAATTGATAGTGTATAATTAATTGTATCGATCATAACCTTGCTGCTTGCTTACCATTTTACAGATGACAACAGTTAACTGCGCACCCATTATCCGCAAAGACCAGCTGGCTACTAACGGCATCGTCCACCTCATCGATCAGGTTCTTGTACCGCCCGCTGGAACTTCTGGGCGTCCAAGCATACCGGAAGCTCTGTTCAGCGATGGACGCTTCAGAGAGATGTCAAGGATAATGCTGCAGTCAAATTACGTCAACGAACTCAGAAGAGGCGGCCCTTTCACTCTTCTAGCCCCCACCGACGAAGCTTTCCAGAGTTTAAGTGGTGTCGAGCTAGACAGAATGACAAATGATCCAGATGCACGATTGGGTAATCAATGTCAATGTTTTGAAATGCAAACCTTAAAACGTAACTTATGTGTATTTGGAGTAGTACTCTGTTAAATAACTCCTCTGAAAATGTTTATTTTTTTTCAATTTAATGTTTTAATTCTTAGCTTTGCTGAAGAATCACCTTATTCCTCACTCTGTGTGCCTTCCGGCTATTATCGATACACATAAAATGAAGACAGTGGATGGAAACAAACTTCAACTTTCTTGCAATCAATCTGGCGTTTACGTAGAGGATGCCAAAATCTCATCTGAACAAATTGTTGCCGATAATGGGGTCATCAGTATTATTTCTAAAGTGATCATTCCAGATAGAGGTATATATGACATATTTCTTTGTCTTATAAAAAAATTTGAAGTATAATTTTGAAGTATAAGACACTAGATATATTTTAATATACAGTCGAACCTCCATATATCGAAGTAGCAAATTGCAGGAAAAAAAATTCGATATATAGAAATTTCGATATATAGAATTGAGCTTAGTTTTATCATAATTCTCCTAAATAAAATTAAAGCTAATTTTCCTATACGAAACTCCATTTCTAATTTATATGCGAATCCCATTAAATGAAAGTTAATAACTAAAAAATTAATTAATATGAAAGATTTATTGAGTACTACATATCTTTAAAAAAAACAATAATGCAGACAGTGGTTACAATGATCACAGTTACATTCTTTAAAAAAAAACTACGAATATCTTGCTGAACAGCCAGTTTTGCGGAAAGTTCAAAGAAATGTTCGTATTTATTCAGTCCACTAAAAATTTCATCAGGGACATTTTCCGCGAATTGAAGTCCACGACGTATTGTTTCAAATGCCAAAAATTGGGAGATTTTATTCAAAAATGGAATAAAATCTCCCAATTTGTCTTGCAAAAAATTTCGATATATAGAGATTTTTTCGATATATAGAAACAATTTTTCTATGTAATGAACATGGAGATTCGCTAAGAGTTCGATATATAGTAAATTTCGATATAGGGAAGTTCGATATATGGAGGTTCGACTGTATTTTGTACAATGAACTTCAAAAATATCAAACTGGTATGAGTGTCGATTATTACGTTTCTATAATATTACTAGCTGAATACCCGTGCTTCGCTACGGAGAACATTCAAATTAAATACAAAGGTCAATGTATGCAGTTAATGCCAAATATATATATATATATAATATATATATATATGTATATATATATATATATATATATATATATATATATATATATATATATATATATATATATATATATATATATATATATAAGAAAATCGTAACGGATATTTTTATAGACAAAATAATGTAGGAGAAAATACTCAAATTAAATACATGCAATTAATTTGTATGCTTAATATCCACAAAACATACTAGTTTGAATTAAATTCTTAAAAGACTTCCATCTAAATTAGTCTAGTGGTTAAATTTTATCTTTTACCGAATTTAATTTTTTTTGTCTATTTATTTCGATGTTATGCACGTGACGCAAAATTAATTTAAAGTATCACAAAAAGAAACGAAATCACGTGATCAGCATTTAATAAATTAAATTCTAAAAATCAATATTTAAAAATTCACCATAAATCAGAAAATGGAGCTAAAGATTCGAAAAAGATATTTTAAAGGAATTTTTATGACACTAACTTTTGACACCATTGTTGCTCGCAAAAACGAAATCTCTTTTTGCATGATGCACGATAGGGATGTAGTAGAAGCTCATAGGGAGATAAACGAATTCCAGACACAGCTGTGAAGTAAATATCAAGCGTTCTAGTTTTCCATCAACCCAGAAAAAGAGATGAATTCAGCACTCCAAACACCGCAAAATCATGTTTACCTTAGGACTATTTAAAAAATAACGTAAAAATCTGACAAACAAACGCTAAACAATGAAATTTTGAAATACCCGAAAGCGACGATAACAATCACACTTTTTAAAATCTGTAAAGACAAAAAAATTTCAATTCTTAGTCAAAATATTAATAAAAATCCTTTAGATAAATTTTTGTCAAAGTAACCATAGAAAATATTTTGTTAGATTTTAAAGGGAAATAAATTCTGGTAACAAGGTCCTGAGAATTTAAAAATGTGAAAAATAATAAATATAATAATTCAAGAACAATCATTTCTTTTATATTCTTGAAAATAATTTTTCAGGTGATTTCAGTTCGTCCAGCCAAAATTACATTTTTACATTACTCTGAGTCATATTTTTTTTTCTTCTCTGGCTGTGACAAAAACCTCACTGTACTGCTCAAATGAGATTTTTGTGGTCATCCTAATTTTCTAACGTTGTCTATTTCTTGAAAAAATTGTCGTGGATATAAATGTCTTAGGGCCTGTTTACATAGGAGTCCGGTAGCGGAAGCATTAAGGCTGCTATGTACTAAGAAAAAAAATCGTATTTCCCTTTACCTCTTCTTGCAGACTCTTGTGGTGTGAGGAGTCCAGTTGACAGTTCGAAAATTCCACCCCCCCCCCCTTAAGACTGACATTTTGAGGGATTGTAATGGCTCTCTATAGGGGGGCTTAAGCGCTGCCCCTAGATTTTTTTATTTAAAATATATTTTTTTCAACTATTTACAGGTACATAAATGCTGATAATCAAATAAAATTGGGATTGTTAGATAGCCTGAACTTTTCTGTAAAGCGCTGCAGGATTCATTTTATAAATTTCGTCCACCGAAGGAATTTATGAGCGTTTAAAACACACTATACCAGATTTTTCCCCCGAATAATTTAAATTTTAAAATATTAATTGTATTTTTTTTAAAAAACGAAAAATGTACACAAATGTAAAATTTCTTTCTCTGTGACGGAGTACAATTTTAAAAAAAAATCTTTGAATTCAGGTCGGCAATCCGTGGACAAATTTTCTCCATAGGTTAACATTGAGGTGAGCAAATCTAATGGGGTTAGTACATAGCAGCCTTAAAGTATTGAAATACACTAGTTATCAAAAATTAAGGAAAAATCACAAAAAGAGGGATAACACGTTCAAAACTAGGCCAATCTGTTTAAAATTTGAATATGTTGTTAAGTACAAGGTGTTGAACAATACTATATTATACAAAATAGTGGCGCTGCAGTCGGAATACGTCATTTGCGAGGAGCATAAAAGTGCATGTTTCAAAGCAAGGTGGGAATTGTCGCTGCGAGGCTTAGATTAGACATCTGCCATAGCCAAATTGTAACAATGACCTACAGGCATCATTTGACCGAAGAACTGCGATGGCGAGCTATCGGGAGACTAGAGACAGGACCAAGTCAGACAGAAGTGGCCAGATGGCTAAAATGTGAGTCCGTCTGTGGTTCATAGACTTTGGCAACAATTTCTAACCACGGATTCGGCCAAGGACGGCCATACGCTACGACGAGTGCGATGACCGAAATTTGTCATTATGCGCACGAAGGAATAGAACCGCAACTCCGTCTGCAAGCTCCGTCTGTAGATCCTCCCTCGCTGCAAGCACAGGAAGGTTGGTATCAACGTCAACCGTGCGTAGAAGGCTTCACGAAGGAGGTCTTTTTGCGAGGTGACCAGCCATTTGCGTCCCGCTCACGTCACGCCATAGGCGGAAACGTTTGCAGTGGGCACGTCAACATGTCCACTGGACGCGTGATCAATGGAGAGCTGTTCTCTTTACGGAAGAATCCAAGTTTAACCTCCAAAGCGATAGTAGACATATTTTGATTTTGAGAGAACCTGGAACTCGTTTTCATCCATCACACATCCGTGAAAGAGATGCATACGGATCAGGCAGTGTCTATGTTTGGGGTGGTATCTCTTTGGGTGAACGCACAGACCTCCATTTCTTTCTCCGTGGAAATGTGAATGCTCACACCTATAGAGATAACATCCTTGATGCTTATGTGCGCCCTTATGAAGGGGCAATAGGTGATGTTTTCGTATTACAGGACGATAACACGAGACAGCACATGGCTCGCATCGTGGATGCTTATCTTGAGCAGGAAACAATTCAGCGCATGGAGTAGCCAGCTCGATCACTAGACCTGAATCCTATCGAGCATGTTTGGGACGCTTTAGGACGACGTATAGCTGCTCTCAATCCTCCTCCTAGGACCCTAGCCACGCTTTCAACTGCTTTGAGAGAACAATGGCTCCCACTTCCTACCGAACTCATAGACCGCATAATTGACAGCATCACACATCGCTCTATGTGTTGTATTGCTTCTCGGCGGGATTATACGCCATATTAAAGGTACTTTTCCTATACCAAAATGACACATCCGATTTGTTCAATGTATACATATGCTAGTTTCTATAACACCATAATTGTCTGGCGATTTCTTTTTATGCTATTTTATACCTACCTATGTGTTGTATAATGTGTATAAGTTTCATTAAATTCTACGCGTAACTTTTTGAGTAATCGCTATTTTTGTGACTTTTCCTTAATTTTTGATAAACAGTGCACGAAAAATGACAAACCATTAACCATGACAAACCATGATTTAACCAATGACAAACCTCCAAACGATTAGCAACGAAATTGTTAACGCCTATGATTGGTTTATTTCCGTCTCAGCGCCATCTTTCCTTTTACGCTTCCGCTACCGGACTCGTTTGTGAACAGGCCTTTACTCTAATTTGTAAAATTTTATTGCATTCTGTTACAGTATATTTGGCCGTTCCGTGGGGATATTAAACTTGTGAACATGAAAGAATACAATAAGTCTTCTGGTTAGTCCCAAGGTTGAAATAGAGCTCTTTTTATTGTTCCCACGATATGAAAAGCAATAAAAGTGCCTCAGTTTTACTCGAATCCACATGAAGTTCTGTGACTGAATAACGCGGATTATGTTACCATATATTTCCAAGAGGATTATTTTACATTTTTGTTCCAAAACTAGAATATTATGAATCTTACGTGTATAACAGTGCTCTGAAATGTTGCTGTTGCTTATCCCATTTGACCGACAGGTCAAGTGCATGAAGGCTAATGCACAGGGGGAGGGGGGGTCTCCGGTTTTAATTAGCACCACAAGGGCCGGAGTCCGACTTGGCTACTATCCGGTCTCGTAATTTAGAACCGAGTCAAGTGACTTGACCGGAACACTTGACCCCGCACCTCCAGAGGTAAATTTGAGAACTTTGAGTACATTGTAGCCACGACAGATTTTTCGTGCAGTAACCGCCTTTAGTGTACACGGCGGTGGATTTGTCAGCAACGAGCATCGAACCAGTGACGTTCAGATCACTGGCTTCCCTGCCTTTCCGAACTGGGCCACCGCGCCCGCTCAAAAATGTTTTCTGGTCGATGCTGACCAATATACAGTCGAATCCGGCTGATTGGACCACCGGTTAATCGGACCAGCAGCTTATTCGAACCGAATCCTAAAGAACAGACACAAATCCTATTGCATAAGACTAATATTATTCACCAGCCGGTTATTAGAACCAAAATGGTGGCGTCCCGATGTGGTCCTATTAACCGGAATCGACTGTAATAATATTTCTCCGTGCTGAAATTTTAACTAAAATCCGTTAACTGTTTGCATTATTGTGGCTTGACACTTTCTATCACTCATATTTTGATCACTAAAATGCAAAAACTTTATGAAAATCAAATTTTAAAAAAGTACAAAATTTATATTTATTTTTTTTCTGTCTTCTATAGCACGCAGTGTGATGTCCCTTCTAACAAGGCGTCCGGAGCAAGTATCCACATTCTCACGACTGCTAAAGAAGTCTGGCGTCGAATCTTATCTTGAAAAACCAAATATAACTGTAACTGTGTTTGCACCTTCAAATTATGCATTTAACCAGATGCCCGAGGAGGAATTCTCACTCTTAGACGAAGATCAACAGTAATATTATTTCTCTCTACAGTAGCCTAAAATTATTAAAACTTGCAATATATATATATATATATATATATATATATATATATTTGTGTACGTGTGTTGTTAAAATTATATCAATTTTCTAATTATTATTTTTTCAAATCGTTGTCTTCTTCATATCTATTTCAACAGGGAGTATTTTTTGCCTAATCTCAATCCGTCTTGAACGAACTCCCATTATTATTTTTTTTATTTTGCACAAATTTGAATGCAATATGACGTTAATCGTATCTTTTTATTCCAGAAAACTTGAAGACTTAATGAAACACCATGTCGTCATCGGGCGAGTAAAAACGGAAAGTATTTCAGATAACCACAAAGTTGATTCGATTGATGAAACAAATGCTCTCAGGTTAAAAGTTTATAGAAAGGTAAGTACTAAACGTGAAGATTACGAGAGAGTGTATTCCTGTAAAAATGAAGAAAGGTATTGGGTAATTTTAAAAGAAATTATGAAGAAAAACTTGGAAAAAGCCAAACTCTTATTTTCCTCATTAAATTTATTTTACCTTTCTTCCGTTAATTATAATAGCATGCATTGTTGAGTGCTGCATTTAGCGTGTTTTTCTGAGTATATATATGGATTTCAAAACACTTTAAAAGGAAATGGTATTTCTTTTTACGATTTAACACTCCATTACTATCCTCAAAAAACTTACACCATTGCTGTCGTCGTATCTGTGAGATACATGACATAAAAACCATGATATATCAATTTTTACACTATTATTTCAAGGAAAAGGGGGGTAAATAACTAGAGGTATGCACTGTTTTGCCTTTTATTTACGGAAAAAAATTCTGATAAGGTTTGGAGCAGAGAGACATCACTGACCCAATTATCAGCAGTGACATTACGTCCGGTGTTAGTAATGGGAGTAATTAATCTTTCTACTATGTCCGTGCTCTTATTGCTCAATTGGTATGGCAAGTCCGTTTGCTTTCCAGCATAAATTTCCAAATTGGTTGAATAAAACATTGCATAAATTTCCGAATTGGTTGAATAAGACATTTTCGAATCAACAACAGTCCACAAAAATACAGCTACAAAACAAAAAATCAGATTGATCAAAAATACTTATGAATCTGCTGTCGTCGTATCTGAGAGATAAAAGGCTTGTGATGTCAATAACCTTTACTTTATAAGAACGAAAACTAAACTGACATCTAGCACCCCTCTCTACTGCAGTCAGCAAAAATAGTTACCGTGTATCTCATGGATACAAGGTTAGTATTCGAGTGTTAAACGACTTTTAGAAGTAAAATTTCTATTCTGTCTTCAATATGTAACACACTACCGTGGTCGAGATCTCTAAATCTTGTGTTATAGAGCCATTGTGAAAGTAATAATGGTATTTTTACATCATATTTATCAATGAATACTGTTGTCGAAAGTTTCTCTCTATGGCTTTATCGTACCTATTTTACTTTTGTTTCATTAAGAAACTATTATTGAAAAAATAGGCTAATGACTGAACAGATTTTAAAATTTCATAACAACCTGATAACGGAAAAATTTAAAGAACTGACGTGATAAAAGAAGTAAAACCGATGATAGCTTTAAAGTACATAATTTATGTGAATTAGCGGAAGCCAGAATTTTTTCTTATAAATGCAAGCCTACAGTATTTTTTTTCTTTTAATAGTAATTCGTTTAACAGTATTTTTTCCTAAAACCCCTTTAATGCTAATCGTGTTACAAGTGTTTTCAAAATTCCGGTCACAGATGTTTTATAATTTTTTTTTTCTTTTAGAGGTGAGAGGGAAAAAGACTAAACAAATGTGCAAATGGGACATATTCATTATATTTTTTTCAATTTAAAACAAGCAGGAGAAAAATGTAGTTAAAATGATTACATATTTTTGTAATGTAGAAGAAAAGACCGAGCTTCTTCGGTCTATCTTTCTTCTGTTTCACAAACCAAAGCAGAGTATGAATGTAGACACATGCATTTACTGCAAAATAATAATTTTGGCAACATATAACTTTGTTTTGCAGGAAGTAGGCGTCGAATCCGCAATTATCATAGACTCTGACATAGAAGGTCAGAATGGAGTACTTCACATCATTGATAAGGTGTTAACTCCACCAAGCCGCAGTGTTATGGAATTACTTCAAAGCAAAGAAGAATACAGGTGAGAACGGAACAAATTAACAGTTTTTAACTCACTTGGATGCTTATTTGATTGATCTGTTGCATATTATCTTTGCAAAATCCCAATATCAGAGGGAAATTGATATTACTGGAGGCAAATTATTATTTCTGTAAAGCCCCGTTCTTTAAAATGGTATGTTTACTTTTCACAGAAGGTGGTAAAGCTTCAAGAATGCTCCAAAGTCGAATGAATGCACGTTAAATATCTCACTATCACTCATTGTTTCAGTAAATAATTTAGACAGAACCCTATACCATATCCTAGAAATACTCCCTAAATTTGAGGGAGGTGGTCAGTATATTATTATAAACCCACTAGAAAGTAAAAAGAACTAAAATGAATTCCTTATCACCCACTGAATAAATGCACGTTGCCTACGTCTCAGAATTAGGCGCTGCAGGATAAGATCTTGTGCCCCTGGAGTACAAGTAAATGAGATAAGAAGCATGAAAATAACCTCAACGTTAATGTTTAGCGAGTTCGCCTGATGCCACCAGGATGGAAAAAAAAAGTTATTCCGACTTCATTTGTAAATATTTCATCTTTTGGAAAAAATTATCCCGACTTCTGATCGTTTACTGAAGAATCTGGCGTCTGCACAGAATAGAATCCCTTATATTAGGTAACCTTCCTCAGTTCAAAAACCATTGAATCGATGACTAGACTTTTAGCTGTCGTATTTCTTGCACAAGGATGTTATATCACTTTCTATGGTATTCAACATATTTAGCTTCCCGGACGGTTAATCCATAAGCAGTGGTGAACCTGAAGACCAGAAGCTGCGTAGCAATATCTGCAAACTCAGCAGAGGTTTTATTTCCCTTGTTCGGTTTATGATTAGTATGGGCCTGGGCGCCGGACGGACAATACAGATCTGCCGACCAATTTGGGCAACCCCGGGCCCCCACTTTCTATGGTATACGCATAATATATTTGCTGGACGTTAGCTAGTGTTTTGACCCTCAGATCCCTCTTGAGTACATTCCTTGCTTCTCTCTAAAACTCGCAATTGACTAACGCTAATAAAATAGTTAGTAAAATATTTTCCTAAAATAAGGTGATCGTTGCTCGAAAATTGAATAAAATACTCCAATTAAAACATCAGAATATTTTTTTTACTTAAATAGTTCCATTCGTTGTCTGCCTTTCACGTTTTTTGAACGTATAGAAAAGATGTAATCATTTTATTTCCTTTTTTCAGTATGATGGCTGATGCCATTCACCACGTTCAAGAGTTTGAGCCTCATTTCCTCAGTTCAAGGAGCAACAAATCGTTCACCATATTCGCTCCAACAAACGAAGCTTTTGAAAAACTTGGTGAGGAAAATCTGCATTCGCTCATGAAGAATAAGAGGAGGCTGAAAAAGGTAAGAGAAGATAACAACAATTTTAAAAAATGTTAGAGCTCTTAAAACTACATAAAAGAGGGAGAAAGTACAACCAGTAGCCATATTTTAATTATGTACCAAATTTTAAGAAACTATTTTCCAATTTTTTATCGTTCTAAATACGTTCTATGTATATAATATAAAATTACATGTTTGTGTATTTAAACTTCAGTGCATACAAAAATAGACAGATACCTTTAAATTAACGATTGAAACTAACATGGAGAGGCTGAGGTTGATTGAGAGAGGTACGGTCATTTTATTGCTACACAAGGGCTAATTAGACCGGGGCCTTCTGCTTAAAACCGATTTCGAATGGCTACAAACGTCCATGCCAATAGTGAGACTCGACCCCACAGACTCTGTTACCGAATTCCAGCGCCCTAGCCATTCGGCCATCGCCCGGCACTAACTTGAAGAATCAGGAGACGATGCTTAATAGTATGGAGATGTTCTCCATGGTTCTCTTCACGAAAACTTTATTAGTGAGCATAAATTAATGTTTTAAACAAATCTACTCTTTAACCATCACTACAAGAGTTCGGTATGGATCTATTCTTTTTTTAGCATGCTAATGTAGTGGTCTATAAATTGCAGGCCAATCAGCGCTAGTTTGATAAAGGAACACCTTGCAACTGGCTGATCTTTCTCGGTACCTCCCATTTTAATCCTTCAGAACTCTTTGGAGCGACCTAGCATGGGGACTTCGTGCAACGGCACAACGTCCAACATCAGAGAAGGAACTCGAAAATCGTTTTTCTTGAAGAATGTGGGAAACTTTTCAGAGAACTGAGCAAAAATTTACTGTATAGCATTCCCGTCGAGTGGAGTTAATACAGAAATAAAAGCTGCACCAACGCATTATTAATTTATTCGCACTTCAAGAAACAAAGGAGATGCCCAAGTATCCAGACACTATTTTATCATTCAGGTTTCTTTTTTATTTCGCTGTTTTACTCCCTTATACTTTCCGATATTATGAAATTTTCTTTAAAATAATCTTTCCTTTACATGGGAGACGAACAATACATAGAAAACATCTTATGAATGACCTGCGGCGAATAGATTTGCGTGTGTTCTTGGCGATGGCTAAAAAATACAACAGAAAGCCAAGAAAAAGTTATATTTTAATAAAATGTTCTCGTCTGTGTTACTGTAGCTTTGCTAAGTACTTTGTATTTCTTAAACCTGCTACTTCAGTCCGTTAAACAAATCTTAACATCAGTAAGAATCAGTCAACATTTTTTTTTCCATTTATAATATAAGTTCCCGCCTAAGCCAACGGGACTACAGCTTGAATGTGATGTTTACAATGGAGGAGCATGACTTAACTTATGCATCCTTGTTGCCGCAATGTAGAAATGTCAGCTTTAGACCCGTTTTGAAACGTTACATAATGACGACTTCGTGTCAAAGTCCTTTGACACGACTGTTAACAAGCATACGTGTATATATACAGGTGACCCTCCTATAACACGGTAGATAGGTTCCTAGAAAATGCCGTGTTGTGTGAAACCGTGTTATATGAGACCCAGAGCCAATACAAAAAGGGGGGTTACACTCCGAAAACTTATTAAAAGCGAGCTTGTTTTTTAAAAAAAATTCCTATAAACAACTTAATAAATTGCTTCCTCATCATTGCTCAATACAATCAAACGAGAACGTTTTTTCGGTTAAACGATATCACCTTCCCTTTCAGAACCTTTTTCTTCATTTAGAGTTTTTGCACCTTCTATCCTATAAAAAATCTGTAATTTTGGTTTGTTTATTGGTTTTTACAAAGTCATTGTAGATTCCACGGTGTAGATACAGACAATTTTGCAGCTCCCTTTTGAATTTTCGGCTTCTTTCAGCGGAAGGGTCTGCATTCAAGAAAAATGATTCGAGATTCTTGGCAAAGCTCGGGCCTTTTTGTAATTTTATAGGGTTACAAAGGAATAATTTATAATTTGTTTATACATTTTTATGTAGAGCCACTGATAGTTCATTATTCCTTCCCGCTATTATTTTAAGGTAATTTATTTTTTAAATGTGTTAAATAAAAATCATGTGATCTATTGCTATAGAAGTACAGTGTTGTACAAAGGGTTTCGCAATTTTTTTATCGTGTTAGAGCGAAACCGTGTTACAACTTGCAGTATTATACGAGGGTTCCCGCAATTTATCCTATCGTGTTAGAGCGAAACCGTGTTGTAAGATGCCGTGCTGTAGGCGGGCTACCTATATATGAGGCGGTGAAAGGCAAAGTCAATTTGTCATGTGGTGTGAGTCAAAAGCGTTTTACTGCAAAAAGGACAAAAAATTCCACTATAAATTGAACAAATTATAATTCATAATAATTATTAAGATATTGCAAATAATAATTATTTGCAATTCCACTGTAAATATAACATGGAGACTACATTTTTGCCCTCAAATAAAATAAGTTGAAAATGTGACTTACTCCACTTTGCCTTTCACCGCCTCATATATCTGCAGATGTAAGTGATGAGTTTTGAAATGTCCTTATATCTTCACTGTGACGTTACAAAACTACGACGCCCGTAAAATAATAAATTAATTGATTAATTAAAAAAAATTTAATTGCACATTGATTTCAGGTTCGTATGGGAATATGGGAGGGCATTTCGCCAATTGTGGTAGCTGCAGGTCTAACGTCACCGCGATTTTTTTTTTATTTATTTTTTTCAACAGAAGAGAGATCACTGTTTATCGGAATCGACGGAAAGATTAAAAAGCATGCTCGGTATCGAGACGCTAACGTAAGACGTTCCATTTCTGAGTTTCATATACATGTCAGTGGTCCTGAAAGAGTTAAATTTTGTCTTTACATCTACACTTTTAATGGCCTATATTTCAGACTTCCTTTCCTATTGGTGGGAATTACACTTAATTTGAAATGGAAAGATTTAGAACAACCCTTTTTCGTTATTAATATTAATTGGGTCATAGCCCAAATGATTTTCGTAAAGCATTCGGAGTTCTCGCTTACATTCGATTAGCCTTGTCAAATTGCCGAAAATTTCCTTCTGAAAGAAAAAGAAAAATTTAAATAAGAATATGTTATTAGTATTATGCATAAATATCTGGATGCAAATTTGGTGCTAGGGTACTTGCGTAGTATCCCACCAACCAAGACATTAGCCCGAACTTGGCCAATCTATATAAACCATTGTACACGATTTCCTACAATGAAGTCGAGGCCGAAGAAATTTATTTCTTTTATTCTCAAATTCGAATTCATGATAGTCAAATATACTATTTCTGTTTTTTTTTTCATCTTTTTAACCCGTAAACCTCTTTAAGAAATGATGAAATAAAGAATCTTTCATTCAATAGGAAAATAATTCTTATTTACTTATTCTGAGTAGCTGAAAACCAAAATGTAAACAAACAATTTTCACAAAATTCACAGAAAATATAATGGAAGAAATTCGTTCAATTTCGATGTACCCGATACATTTCTAAATCCACGCTGTTAGTTAAAGTTGATAAGAAAATCCGAATTTTTTCCGGAACTTTAATGGGATCCGAATCCCATTAAAGTTCCTTGGTCGTCAAATAGGTTTATGCCAACCTGATTAGAGAATATTCTTCTAAAATTAAACATCAGAAGTCAGGCAAAACAAAGTTCTAGACAAACACTGAAAACACAAGAGATTTTTATTTTTTTATGGACATTGTTATGTGGATGGATTTTAGAACTAAATATGATTTTCACGCGAAATTTTTAGTTCATATCTCCAGTCAAAAAGGTTGAAGACAAAGGTCTCACTATAGAGAAGTGAGGCAGGTCTCACTTTAGAGACCCAAAGAATTTGTTATAATCTCATATTTTCTAACCTAACAACTTCTAGCAGAATTACGTAAAAGTATACCATAACAATATTCATAGAAATTTTTTTTATATGATATAATTTAAACTTTTTAAACCTTTTAATATCGTTTTAATGGCATTACACGTTAAAATTTAAGTTCATTAAAACTTGGATCAAGAGGACAGGACAGCTTTCAGGTTTCATTCCATAAAAAAGGACTAGAATCAATACTAACAACTGCTCATAACATATTCGATTCTAGAAGTTAAAACCAAAAAAATAAATCGAGAGAGAAAGAAGACAGCATTGTTTTAAGAAAAACAAATAAATCGTATCCCGTAACGCCAAATGCTATGAAAATAGACTCATCTGTCAGAGAATGAAATCGAAGTCTAGCTAGTGCTGCCATCTAGTAGATCGAACTATTACTATAAACTAGAAGGGTACGAGAAGATTTTGTTATTTAAATATAGTTTACAAATAAACTATTTTATAACAATATAAATCTACTTTTAAGTTTTATATTGTCTATTTTCCAAAGATTAAATTTTATATCCGTTAAACATTTCTCGATTACATACTTTTCTTTTTTTAAATGAAGTACATGATGATACGATTTTAAAAATAGTTTTAAACAAAAATACGGTTAATAAAATAGTTTTAAACCAATTTTGAATTGGAGTCCTTTTCGTTCTATCATTATTACACTTTAATGAATCGTTTACCATTATTTCACAGGAAATAGTTAAAACTGAAATGGGACTGCACACCATGAATAAAAAACTACTACACCATGAATAAATACGGTTTAAACAAAAATACGGTTAATAAAATAGTTTTAAACCAATTTTGAATTGGAGTCTCTTTCGTTGTATCATTATTACACTTTAATGAATCGTTTACCATCATTTCACAGGAAATAGTTAAAACTGAAATTGGACTGCACACCATGAATAAAAAACTATGAATTAAAGAATATTCACAACAGAGCATCGAACGCTGTTCCTCCTCAAACCCTTTGTTCTTAAAAATTCCTGAAATAGATACGACTTAGAAAAACTGATTAAAATATTTTTACAATTTTAAGTAATCTTCATTTGACTTGTTTCATCAAGACCTCCAAAATGAACCAGGATTACAACAAAAAACAAATTCCTAATCAATTTCACTATTAAATTTCATAATCACCTATACAATCAACTGTAAGAAACCATTTATTTCTTATTCTTTATTTATTTTTAAAGTTATCAAGAAATAATTGTTAACGTTGAATTGGGGTTTAAAAAACGGAATAAAAATTTTTTTTCTTCTTTTTCTTAGATGGTTCAAAATCATGTTGTGGATAACATGTTTTCCGCAGGATCCATTCATACTAAACTACAATATAATGTGAGAACAGAGTATCAAACAGTCAAAGTCCACAAAGAAAAGGATGGTATGATGGTGAATACTGCACATGTTATAGAGCCAGATGTAATTACAAAAGAAGGAATAGTACATTGCATTGATGAAGTATTAGTACCAGAGAGCAGAAGAAAAGCCCTGCACAATGGCAGAAGAAAGACATGATTTTTCATTTTATAAAAAATGAGCAGAACAATTCAATCACATTCTCATATTGAAAGTATAAATGTTTTAAAAGTATATAGCATTTTGAGTGACTTTATCAGATGTTTTAAATCTTTATAGTGTATATTTATAGTATATTAATGAAAACTGATACAAAAATTTCTTTAAAATAAAAATTTATATAGACTATAAATTAATCTTGTGATGAAATCATGCAAGTTACAAAACAAAAATTGTTTGAAGTACTTAGTGTTCTACTTTTAATTTAACTGTGCATGAATATGTATTTATATACATTTTTAAAATTGATACTGTTATAGCTGCTAAACTGATTTCTAGAGAAAGGAGAGTGTCCTACAATTACTGTAATCTTTATGGTAAAAGTTTTATAAAAATTGCATATGAAATATTTGTCTGTCAATTAGAAAAATTAATAATTTTAATTAAAATACACAACAGATTCAGAGAAAATGTGTCAAAGTTAAATCCCTTATAATTTCTTAAATTAGTTAGATTTGAAGATTTTTATTCCATTTCTAATTCATTTATAAAAATTGAGCTTGAAATATTTTACTTATGATAAATTTTCTCAAGCAAGATATTCTGTTAATTTGAAAAAAAAAATTACATAATGCTTTTACAATTAGTTGCTTTTAAAATTATTCAGAATACTGAAAAGGTGATAAACAAACAATTTCTTTAAAAAAAAAAAGATAACTTCTATTAGAAATAACTTAGAAAAAAAATTCAAACTTTCTGTTTGTCAAAAATCCTCCTTTTTCAGAAACATGTTATCTTTGTGCATACTAGAAGCTTAAAAACACCATCTCAAAAAGGCATGGTTATGGGGTTTAGATGCTTGGTAAAATTATTCATGAAATGAACATAAAACTGTTCTTGAAATAAACACAAATGATCTCATCAAATACACTTGAAAAAATTTATATGTAGCAAATATTTCATACATTCATTCACTTTTGTATGTTTTATTTATTAATAATATTTATGAGGAACTGTGTGAAATATGAATTCTGAAGATGATTGGTTGATCTAACAGCTTTATTGTGTTTTCTGCATGTAAACTATATATTTAATTTGGAATAAACTGAAAACTGCTGTGTATATCTACTAATTTTTAAATGCAAATTTAAAAACCCTTTTTCTTATCACAAATTCACTTTGTAGAACCCTGAATTTTCTTCACTGAGACTTCCAGTTTTTAAAAACTGGAGTGTACTGGGGGATAACTTTATTCATATTATTCTCTGACTAAAATACTGACCAAAACTTGCATAAGTGCAATATATTTTTTTTTTCTTTCCAAATGCCAGTCATTTGGCCACTAGGCCATTAGACAAACTATTACACAATTTAAGTTTAAAAGTCAAATTATCCCTACAAATATGTTCTCCCTCTTTTTGCACAGCAAGATATGATTCACATATGAGAGCAAAAATGATATCCTACAATTGTCCACTGTGAATGTAACCTCTTTAGTGTATGCTGTTTTGATAGATTATATTTAGTATATCAGTCATCTTCTACTATACACAATTAGTGGATAAAAGCTTGTCTTTAAAAAAGATAGGTAATATTAAAATGATGAAAATCCTTATTTCTTTAGTTTCCTTTCATTTGAATTTAAAAAAATAATCATCCCTACTTTTTTTCCTATACATGTTATCTAACTTACGACAATACAAGCTAAAGAATAATTTTAAGGTTTGATTTTTTTTCTTTTACTTAAATTATTTGCCATGAAATACAATATATCAACTTATGATTTTAAGCAGTAAAAACTGCATATTTTGACAAAAAAGAATGGGAAGAAAAGACTTCTTAATAACCACAATATAATTAAAGAACATTTTCTTAATAAAACTACTATTTTACAGCTAAAAAATTCTAACGGGTCATTACAGTATAGTTTGCTATAAGATTTTTTTTATGACATGATGGAATAGAATTATAACAGTTTTGGCTTAAGAATTTTTTTCAGAAAAAAATTAAGTAATTAGAAAGAATTTACAAACAATCAAATTTATTAAGTGAATCCATTAATAATAGATTAAGAAAGTAACACATCACTTTAATTCTGCCCCTAAAATAACCACTTTTAAAGGACTTTTAAGTACCTCCTATCTAAATTTCAAGGATCAATTTTTTACCTTCATTCCTAAGGATAACACACTGCCAGTTTATACAGCCATAAATAAGATATTTATTTAGTGTTTCTTCCTACTTAAATTTATGAAGTAAAAATACTTATAGATTATTTTGAATAATAAAAGAAAAAAGATGGCAGAAAACCTAAAATATTAGATGTATCAGTCTTTCATGTTTAAATTACATCAATGAAATCCAATAAAATAAAAATAACTGAGAAATGCATATTTTAGCAATAACTTAGAAAAATGTATCACCATGACATGTTTGCCAATCACTAGATTTTAACTATATCACACTGCCCCGTCAAAACTGATTTTCTAAATGAAATAATTATAACAATTAATTATAAGCATAGTAATCAATTTTTTTTCTCCCTTTTTGCCTTCATCCTTACATTGCTAAAAGAGTAAATGAATCAAAACCAAATTGTCGATTGTCAATCACTGGCTGCCTACCACTATTATATAGTTAATATAAAGAATACTTTGAACTTCTCTACAGACATCTGTCTATCAGAAATCTTTAATTTCTTTATCACAGGAGCTAAAAGAAC
Organism: Dolomedes plantarius; assembly: GCA_907164885.2. NCBI lineage: Eukaryota > Metazoa > Arthropoda > Arachnida > Araneae > Dolomedidae > Dolomedes > Dolomedes plantarius. The sequence continues at coordinate 136,513,782 of OU015491.1, read as the reverse complement.
TGAAACAAAAAACATACAGTATTTATTTTGTCAAAAATTAAGGATTTTCAAGGACAAAAATGGAATTGAATGTTGCTCAATTCAGGAAACACAAAGTCATTTTTTTTTTTTTAACATCATGTAAAATAAATTTAGAAACAAAAATACTCAAATTTTATCACACTGATTTAAATTCTAGTAAATTATATTTTAAAAAATCTCACAATTTTATTTATAGAAATATTTTCATACATCGATATACATTTAATTTGACAATAATCATTTCAATGAGTTATCTGATCATCTCAATGAGTTTTAATCCAATTTTTAAAAAAACTGAATGAATGTTATTAATTCACACAAATTGAACAAATAGAAATGAAAGAAAAATATGAAGGAAACAAAACTGCTGGCTGATATTTTGAAAAAAAAAATTGCAAAAGAAATAGCAAGAAAGTAATCTTTACTAGAAGAAGAGCAATAATATAAAAACATAAACAATGAATTGCTCTTATTCTGAGTAACAGGTAACATTATTTTTAAAATGATTTATAAAATTAGAAGTGAGAAAAAATAGCCAAAATGTAAATTCTCAGATAAGCATCTCATGAAAATAATTTGAATGATATTACAGTAATTATAATGTTAATGAAATACATCCAATGATTTTAATGAAAAACAAAAAGTAATAGAGTTAACCCTTAGACCGTTGAGTTTTCGCCCTCTGGTTCTTCCCCCAGCGTTGGGTTATTTTTTTGGCGGCGCGTTTTGGAGGATCCGCATTTTGAAGGGACGTTAAACAATGAGAGTTCTATACAGATAAGTTATTTATATCAAAATAAATAGTACAAAATAAGTGAAACATAAATTTTTTAAGAATACATATATATAATTATATGAGGTACAGATTTTTTGGGTTATAAACTTCTTATAGTATGGTATATTTTAAAGCAAGGTGATATGCCGAAACCCACTTCACTGTGTTTATACTATATAGTGTATTCATATTTTAGTTCACTATTGTCTTTTCATCACTTTTGTCATCGAATAAATCTGAATATCACTCTCGGAATCATTTGAAATGTCAGTTCCTTTCGAAAACCCAAAATTCTAGCCATTTTATACTGCATGTATTCTAAAAATAATCCCCTAAAAATCTACTTCTTATCAGGAGAAATGGTATTCGAATGTCTTTAAAGTGCTCTCACCTATTAATGAATGAAAAAATCAATTTAGAACGTGTTAAACACTTTTGTAACGCACAAAACAAAGGAATATCCAGATGGACGCATCCAACGCGTTCGTAACGCTGGGGGAAAGACTCTGATGAATGCGCTGAGCGCGTTCGTAACAGTCTAAGGGTAAATACAAGTTCAAACAAGTGTACATTTTGTATTGAGTAAAACTTATTCTTACAATACATTTGTTATTAAAACAGAAAAGCAATGAAGTACATACATAGAATAAAATAATGATAAAAAAACTACCTTTAGTATGTCTCTAATATTTTGTACCCATAATATCTTGTCATTTGTAAAGAGCCTTGAGGCAAACATGAATAATTTTAGATCCACAGAAAAGTATAGAGCTGCCACAACATATTAAAAGTAGGTAAATTCTATAGAAATGTTAAACAGAAAATAGGTGACTTTTTCATTATTTTGATACACATTAAAAACAATTATATATTTTGTTTATAACATTTCTACCTATAATCTCTCTACAGAGTATGAAAACTTTATGATAAATTTTGTAAATAAGAATAATCAAAGAAATTAAAGGGCTAAATTATATTTTAAATAATTAACATAAAGTGCACTCCTGATTATCTAATTACCTATGAATCAGGGAGATACGAAGACAAGAAAACAGCCTCTGAAATTTGGATCCATCATATAAGTTGTGATAGATTTGTGCATTGTAATAATATATTATTACAATGCACAAACCAGAAATGGACCTATGAAGCTCACTGCAAAAGTTATTTTCAGGCTTTGTGCCTGCTATAAGCAAATTAGTTGAAAATTAATCATATGCAGGATGAATCAATATTTAACATATGTTATGTTAGAGTAAAGAATGGTAGGAAAGAAATGAAATACTGAGTAACAAACTTGTCTATAGCAATATAACTTTAGAAAACTAAATACTAAGGAAGGGAAAATTTTATTAGCCTTGATGAATCTCTTATATTTTAACAGGATTCAGACAAAGAGAACATAATTTTCTCAATGATGTCCTCTAATGACTCTTGTATTTCTATATATATATATACACACACAGTGGAATCTCGATGTATCGTTTTTGAAGAGATCGACTGAAATGAATTATAAATGCAGGAAAATGATAGATGCAGAAATATAACAAAGCAATATGATCGTTGGGACTGGATAAAATGAACGACACATACAGGAAAACGATGATTCAGGAAACGATCAATCAAGATTCTATTATATATATATATATATATATATACATATATATATGTATATATATATATATACATATATATATATATATGTATATATATATATATATATACATATATATATATATATATATACATATATATATATATATATATATATATATATATATATATATATACATACATACATACATACGTGTATATATATATATATAATCTCTCTTCCCAACCCAAATCTTGCTCTAACTTTAAGTACCTCTAAAAATATAGTAAATCCTATTAAGATGAAATATTGATCCACAGGAAATTTCTGAAAGTTTAAAATCAATTAATACAGAAATCCAATCATCTAAATCATTTAGATGTATTTTAACTCATTCTTGTAGTTAAATAAAAGCTTCAATATTACGTAATTGCCTTAAATTTTAAGAAAAACAAACATTATTATAGAACACAATTCTTTTAGTGTATTAATTTTAATGAATTTTCATTTCAATCTTAAATTAGTGATATAATAAATCTTTCAGAATGATATTTAAAAGCAAGTTTTCTGTTGTACTAAACTATTCATTTATACTAAGTTTAAATTCTGATTAGAATTAATTTTCTTTGAAAAGATATTTAAACTGCAATCTGAAGATCCATCAGTTACTAAGTACTTTTATATCATAGTGAAAAAAAAATTTATTGAAATAAAGAATGAACATAAATTATTTATATTTTATTGCAAAAATATAACTTTTACAATTTTTGCCTATTATTTCCTTTAACAATTATGAATAAAAAGTGAGAAAAAAAGATTCATTGGCACAGCAAAATCACTTCCAACTGAGTAGTTTTTGTTACTGGGAGGGGTTTGATGAAAACTGACATTGGCATTACCCTTTATTCTACAAATTTTCAGGCTCATGGGTTTGGACTCTTAAAGACACCCCCAACACGTATATATTAAGTGAGTTGTTGGTTCGTCTAACAGTAAAAAGAATAGTTAAATCTGATTAAAGGGGTTTTGTGTTAAGTAACCACAAATGAATTGAGTTTCAGGAAATGATAAAACTCAAGAATTAAAAAAAGCTGGTTACCAATACAATTTTTCTACAAACAGACAGGAAAAATATTCTAAATGATATGAAGACCTTTTTAACGAATCTCATAAGGTACATTGTCAATCAGTTTACAGTCTCCTTAATTAGGACTCCATTTAATGGACGATCATTATGCAGTCTAAAGAATTATCAGATTTGCAAATATCAGAAAATTAGTTAAAATTATTCTCTAAGGCATGCAATTAAAAACATTTTGGGCTTTAAAAATCCAATGTTTATATATCTAACATAATATTTATTGATTTTATTGCATTTTTTGAAAATTTTAAATAACTATAACAACTTCAAATATTTTTCCTCTTTTTTCTTACTGACTTACCCAGTGAGCACGATATAATGGAACACAAGACTACCTGTATTAAAAATGATCTGGCTATAAAATTAGTCTCATATTCCTAGCTTTCACCTGTCATTAAGGCTGTAGAACCTAAAATGATGAACTATCATCAAATATCCTCATTTTAATGATGATGATATAACACCTGCCATATCATACTAAAAAACATATTTATTCTGATTTTATAGCATTTTAAAAAAATATTAAATAACTATAACAACTTCAAATATTTTTTCTCTTTTTTCTTACTGATTTACCCAGTGAACAGAATATAACAGAACACAAAACTACCTGTATTAAAAATGATCTGTCTATAAAATTAGTCTCATATACCTAGCTTTCACCTATCATTAAGGCTTTAGAACCTAAAATGAACTTTCATCAAAAATCCTCATTTTTATGATGATAATATGACACAGTTAATTCCCCATTAATAAGAAAATCTTTGTAATTAATCTGCTGGTGATGATTATACTTAAAAAGAAGGCTTCATTCAACGGTAAAAACAAAAAGCAAATTATTTTTACAATTACCTGCTAAAAAAACTGTTTGTATCACCATTAATCAAAATCATATGTACAATAATATTAAAATCATAATACTTAACAGGGCTACCTTAAATATCAGAATATCATGGCATAGCATGTTTTCAGAGTATAGTTAAAACATTTAAAAATTTCTCTCTTTACAGATCTATAAAATTTCATTTAAAATTGTAACTTTACAAGATATGATGCATTTACATAATCAGTCAAGATGATAGATATGACCAAAAACTCCCTCGAGTGTGTCATGATAGTAACGGAACATTTAAGAATATTCCATTAACACTAGAAAGACAGCTGCCGTCATTTTGACGGTTTTGGACATACTATTGAACACTGTCTGTATTTATGTCCTCGGGCTTCTGAAATTTTAAGACTTTTTCTAATTTTACACAAAATATGCACACACATTTACAAAATTATATTCAATAGCAAAGAGGGGGAGAAAATGTTTTGTATACCCACTAGGACTGAATGCCGTCAATTTGACGGCAATATAGAAAACGGGCAAAAATCTTAAAAATAATACCAGAAAAATGTTAGTTACTTTTCGTTACTTCCCCCTTTTGCAAATAACAAAAATATTGGCCCTTTGAAAATATTGGTGTTGAAAAATAAGGACTGCACAAACCATGCATATATTTTTATGGATAAACCATACCAGGTCGTCAGCTCGGCATACCTGCATAAAAATATATCTAAATATATAGTAATTTATTATATATTGGTATGAAATAGTTCAAAATTTAAAGTATAGTATTTAACCATTAAAAAAACATTAAATATTTTAAATTCTTGATTTTATTTTTAACCGTCAAAATGACGATGTTCAGTCATTAAGTAAGAAATAAATTCCTGTCTTTCTGGTGTTAAAACAACTTATATAGGGAATGTAACATAATTACACAAAACTGATAATTGAAAAAAATGAACAGTAAAGTAGAAATGTATGCACAGTTTCTACTCAAATAATAAGTGAATTTCTGAAACTTGCAGGTGAATTTTATGACAAATTGGCATAAAATTGCACTACAATGTCATTGTATTTTATCTATTTCATTTCTATCTAAATACAAAAATTGTCAATTATCCATAAACTCAGATTGTATATTTACTTAAAATTATTTCTAATGTACTTGAAAAAGTTAAACAATTGAAAATGTATTTCTCCAAATACATATAGAAGATGGCCATACAAAATGACTTATGGTTCAAATTTTAAAAATATGTCTGTAGTACTTCAGTTAATAAATGCTAATATAACAACTGTAATATGACATCTAGATACATATCATATAATACTACATAGTTAATCATGTAAACAAATGTGGAAGACAGGTTTTAAACAACAATAAAATGATACATGTTGGCTCACATTTTGATAAATAATAATTAAAAAAAATTCAACTTATTTGAGGGGGAAAAGTATGCAATCTGATGAGTTTTTTTTCTTTAATTTACTTCAATAGCAATGGGTTGAAAATTGTGAAATATCAGAAATGAAACTTTGGAAATAATTATCAATCTCATATGGAGAGAATTCAAGATAAATTCAGAACCTAAAAGAAAAATCTATGCACAGCAAAGCTACAGGAATCCAGTAAGAAAACCCCCAACAATACAAGGTTTCAGGGAAAACTGTACCCTTGACAACTACACCTATTTCAAATTTTTATGTCAGCACCATTTTCAAGAAGCATAATAATGCTACACAAAGTCATATATTTACATAACATTCCTCTTATGGACAGACTTTGCTTTGTGAAATTGCTACAATAAAAATTAACAATTTTTTACACAAAAAAAAATTTATTATCATTGCTTTTCATATGTTACTGACTAGTTCATTAAATGCAGTTGGAAACAGGAGTCTGAGGCATTTCCTTCATAAATGGGCCCTATGCTTTTGAGGTTTTGGAATTACAGTAAAAACCCCGTTTATCCGAACTAACTGGAACCATAGACAATCTGGATAGTCCAGGTAATAAGCAAAAAAAAATCCTTAATTAAGCAGACTTGCCGTTTATTACTATAAAAAACTATGTTTTGTAACAAAATTACATAGCATTGTTTACAAGGCATTAAAAAATATAAAAACTTTTCACATCATTTCTTAGCAGAGAAATGGTAAGTCTAGTAAAGCTTTCTTAAACTCAACAAAAAACATTTTATTATCATAACTTATTGTACAATCTATGCAGGAAATGTACATTGATTCAAACTAAAAAGTGAATACTTGGCGTACTTGCAGTTACGTTTTTGCTATCAGTTAAAAATTATTATCTAATGTGAACATTAAATAAAAATGTCTACAAATCTGATTCGGATTATCCAGATAAACGAGGGCCGGATAAACAAGGCTTTAGCATAAAAGCAATAATTTTAGCTGTTATAATAAACAAAAAATATTTAGTATATCAATAGCATATAAACTAATATAACATACATATTTTTGTTACAGTTCTTTAATTACTCAATGCAAAAATATTCCTAAGCTTGTAACTGTTATAATCAAAAAAGCATAACTGAACATATTCACTATTCATTATCAAGTGACAAAATTGAAACATCAATATCAAAACCAAGTAGATCAAGAAAACGGAGTACATCAAACTAACCACCATATGTTGTAAAAATAAACCGAAATATACATATATATATATATACACACATGAAGGTGAATAAACGCAAAATTCTATGTATCTCAGTTTTACAGCATACAAAAAACAGAGTGGGAATGAAGGAAGATTATTTAAAAGTAACATTACAAATTAAAATTCTGATAAACGTTTTTCAACAGATTTAAAACAATATACTATAAAAATCTTGGATATGTTAAAAAAATATATGTTTTCAAAAACAAATGCAAACATATTCACATAAGAATATGAATATGTGTAGGTAACCATCACGTGCTTTAATAAATTGTGTTTCTGGAGCTTTATGAATCAAACAAAATACTTTTTATCAGTATAAACAAGTCTTCTTCATGATTCTGAGAAACTCCTCTTGGTTAACTTCACCATCCCCATCTCTATCAGCTTCATCTATCATTTCCTTCAATGGAAAACAACACAATTAGCTAGTTAGATACAAAATGCTTACCTAGGATAAACAAAATTTTAAAAACTACACAGAAAAGTTACAAGAATAAATTTTAAGCAAAAGGATAGAAATATCATACATGAACACAACATATATATATATATATGCCAGAGATTTTTAAGAGTTTAAACTTTAAGTTGTTCAAAAAGGGGAGTTTTTCTATAGAAAATCGGAATTACAACGTTAAATGCTATGATTATTCATATTCAATAAGATTACGTGGGAGAGAAAATGGAGGTCAGTGGGAAGAACTACGAGCCCAATGGGTGGTGATGTCAGAGAGCTATTTTTAGAGTTTAGACAGGGTTTCGCACGAAAAAACTGCAAACCTCAGCAAAGAGGATTCTAGAATTTTCCATGCAGAGCTAAACAGATATTTCTTGCCAGGCTTGAAACAAAGAAATGACTTTAGAGATGATGCAGACTTTGACAAGTAAAGGTCGCCAGTTGGCGGCCTAAGAGATTGAATGGAAAGGAGTAGATAGATATGAATGGAATAGGATTTTAATTCATCAAAATTAAGTGTTATAATTAATAAGCGAAAAGATAGGGTTTAATAATGGAGTCGAGAAAGTTTTATGTGAAGTTAATAAAGATATTTTGGAAAATTAAAAAGGACTGTTTATTGCCACTCGGATCATGATGACTGACTGCCCCTTGAAAGATTAATATTCCGGCCCATCGACTGCAACAACAAAATGGATTAAGCTGGTGAATTGGATGTTTTAGGAAGGGCGTGAAGAAACATTCATGTCAAATTTATATATAAATAATACATATCAAGCAACATCGCATACTTCACAAAATATTTCAAAACTATCAGCTGAATACATTCTATTAAACTTTCAAAAGTTGAATAGAATGTATTCAGACTGCCTGAATAGAACTGTCTGAATAGAATGTATTCAGTTGAAGCCCACTTATAATAAAGATTGTGTAAATTATAATAAAGATTGTGAAATAAAATGATGCAAAAAAAGTTATATCATGATCAGAATTTTATGAATTTAATACTTTAAAATGACCTACAATGAAACTTTTAAAATGTATATATTTAAAATCTATGAAGCCCATACAAAAAATGAACATATAGTTTGAAAATTTATATCGTCTGCCACATTGGAAAAAAAAAAGTTTGAAATTATGCAAAATGTTGTTTCTATAACTAGTAATTTATGTTATTATTTTTCAGAAAATAATTTACTTGCTTTTACTTATGTGTATTATATACATTTAGTTCACATCATATACCCCTTGTTCTGCAATTTAAAAAAAAATCATTTTATTTTTCATAGCACAATGGGCCCCATTGCCTTTTGACATTCACCCAGGAAGAAGCATCCACAAGAGACATTAGTTGTTTACAATGGGGTCACTGTATAGGTAAAACAACACCACCCCCTGGTGCCACCTCAGTATTGACCAAGCACCCCTAAGAGTACAACATCTGCTAGGATAATATCTTCCCCATCCATTGACCTCATACAAGGACTTTTCGTCTACAGATTTAACATTCCTATATCTGGCCTAGACACAAAGGTATTTAATGGTACTTGTTGGGATTTGATGCAAGCACCCTTGGTACCAAACACTGATGTACTACCACTAGGCTACCTCTGGCCCTTTTTTAAAATTATCAATCAAATTAAATTGCACCATTCAATAAAACATATAAAGTCAGTACCATTAAAATCTGGTTTAATCTACAAACAAAGAGAACATACAGTGAGTTTGTGGAAAGGAAAGAAAGTACCCAAAGAACAAGAAACTGTCAAAAGAAACCTACACAATGTTACTGTCTGCATACACTCAAGTTATCTTTAATGAAATTGTTAGACGGATGCAATATAAATAAAGAATAATTAGACCTTGGCACAAACATTTTAAAAAATCGCAAATCGCTAGAATTAAGTCTTATGAAAGTGTTTATCCCAGAATCTCACCATGAAAAATGTATGAAAAAAATAATAGTCAGACAACGGCAAAAATAGTGGAAAAAGAAGAAAGAAGTACCACAAACTCCCCAAAGAATCAAGCTAACAAATTTTTGCTGGAAATGCAGGGAAATTTACAGGAGGGAATAAATTTGTGAGATTGCTTCAGAAGCTGATATTAAAACATACAAACTTTATAAAATTTGCAAAGGAATATGAAAAGTTCTAATTTATATACATCGTTTGTAAATGCTATTATTGAAAGCAGGGATAAAAATTATGCCCATATTTAATAATGCAAAATTAAACATGCTTCATATTTCAGAGTACAATCAGAACTATGTAGATTATATGCTGATGGCAGAAAAATTTGTTAATCTATGAGTTAAAATTTTAAAATTTACATAATAGAAATTATTTAGAATATGAACTAGAACTCTTATATTTCCCTCTAAACTTTACTCTAAACCTAGAAGTTAACTTACTTTATGCAATTTTTAACTTTCAAAAATAATTTATTAAATTTGTGCATGTTCTTTTGCTTCAAGTTGTATGCTCTTAACACAAACACAGACACAAGACATGAAACAAAAATTTTAAAAATACATCTATATCATGCAAATATTCAGCAATGGTCAGTCCACAATAATATTTAAGGTAATTATCCTTCTAGAATTCTTATCATGTACTTCTCAGGTATGCCAAGCTGAGAAGTCTGAATACATGCCTAGAATACCTAGTTAAAGGAATAATCAATGAATAAAGCATGATGTAATGGTTATGTAAGGTCTGGTTGTTAGCCAAAAAAAAAAAAATGTGGGATCCTTTGAATTTTCTTAATATATACCTATTCAATTCTAGTATTCTTTTAAATTTTTTTAAAATGTAAAAGCTTCATAAAAATAGAAGTGTACAGATACATAAATTTCAACAGCATTAAAATAATCACTCTGTTTAATGAATTCCTGGAGAAGAATATAACCACCATGGTTATGCCATTGTGTTTTTACATTTCAAATGAAAATAGAAAAAAAAATAACCTTATTTCAGCTAGAACATGACATATTGAATAATTCCTCAATTAGTTCATGAATTTACCTGCAATTCTTCATCTGTAAGATTTTCTCCAAGTTCCATGGCAACACGTTTTAAATTTCTAAATGATATTTTGCCAGTACTATCATCATCAAAAAGCTGAAAGGCTTTCATAATTTCTTTATTAGCATCTTGATCGCTTATTTTCTCAGTCATCAGATTTAGAAACTCTTGAAAGGCTATTTTACCTATAAAAAATTAATAGGTTAATTTGAGAAAAGTAATTAAAAATTTTAATAACAATTTACAGAATAAAATGATGATAAAACAAGTCAAGAATTGACATTTATGCCTATAGCAGTAAATATGCACCATTCACTAAAAAGTCCAATATAAATTATAGAAAAAAAGATTTTTAAAGAAATTTTTTTCAAGATAGAAAAAATTATTTTATATATAAAAGAAATAATAACTATAAGATGTTTATTTTCTGTCTGAGAGATGTCTATAAGATGTTTATTTTAAAATTGATGGCCACAGCCAAAACATAATATGAATGAATTTTTTAATTGACAGTTTATAAACATGTTTACAAACAAAATGTTTTCTAAAGATATTCTTTTTCTAATTTTCTAAGCTTATAACAGAAATATAACCAGACCAACTGATTGACAACAAAATTTCTAATAACTGTGCAAAAATTAGTATACTATGCAAGCTCATTACACATTTAGGGAAATATTACTTTAAAAACATCTTTTGTTGATATTACATGTGATAAATTTTTATAAAGTGAATTATACAGTTAGTCCTAGAAAGACTTTGATTAAGAAGAAATTTCCACTCCATATTTTAAAATTATACTCAGTCACATTTACCATTACAGTTTTATATGCAAAATTTAACAGATGGTCTAAATCAGAGATCCCCAAACTTGTTTGTCCTGTAGACCCCTGCCGATTTTTTTCTGTTTTGGGTAGACCCCTGCTATCCTAATACTGATTTTTTGCAAATTCATCAATTTTAAATTGTTTTTGAAGATGACACAGAACTACTCACTTTGAGAGGGTTTACTGTAGAGTAAAAAATTATAAAATGAAAAAAAAGGTAAGTTTTATAGTTATACATTTATTAATTAAAACGACACAAAATGCAAATCTAGTAACATTTTTACATAGAATAAATACACTACAAAATCAATGCTTTTAATGGGAGATATGAGCCTGATGCTTTGATAGAAAAATTACAATATTTTGCTTCAATTTAGTCAGGTTTAACCTTAAATCTCCTCGGCGAGTGATTTCCAATGTTTCTTTTTTTGGGGGGGTAAGGAGATTGACAACCACGCTGAAACCCCTTTCCACGAGGTATGAAGTTGGAAAAGCTATCAAAAACTTTCTCGCGATAGTCCATAATGCAGGATATGTAACAGGTATGTCTCTCTGAAGCCAGAATTGTTGATATCCCTTTCTAAACTGCACCTTAAGCTCTTCGTTGGTGATTATACTGATCAGGTCTTCTTGTAACATGACATTCGTTTCTTTAACGTCACCGTATGGATTGATAATCATCTGTGGTATTTCCATAGTCAATACATCTTCAAACCTAATTTCAAAGTCTGTGTGAAGGACATTTAAATGTTGAACGTAAGCTGAAAGGTCATCCTGGCAGTTTGCCTGTGCCAAATTGGGAAACTGGCAAGTTCAATATAACGGCCACCTGCTGGCACTCACTGTATCCGTTCTAGTCCATAATGTCGCAACACAAGCTGCACGTACTGAGACTGAAAGGTGAATAGATTTCTTACACAATTTTATAAAATATACATTTAATTAGGAAATGTATCTATCTATTATAAGAAAGTACTTGTATTACGTAAATACCTCCATAGGTACTATCTGTGTTAGGCGGATTATTACATTTACAGGAAGCCAAAATTTTGGTGACGGCCTGTCTAACTCGTGGACCCCCATTTACATCTCATGCACCCCCAATTTCTTATTTCACTGGCATGGACCCCTTGCCCAAAGCGGTCTATATCGACCCCTGGGGGTCGATATAGACCACTTTGGGAATGACTGGTCTAAATAAACCCTTCAATTTTTTTTTTTTTAAACATGAAATTCACATAAAACTTAATACATATATCTGTATATCAGAGGTAAACAACCATCAAAAGTGAATTTTCTTCATTTTCGATATTTTTATTGTAAGTGACCCCTTTTGGATGGAGCTTCTTTGAGGAAAACTGTCCTACATGCAAAACAAGATGGTGGATGAATTATAGACTTATAAACTATGTAAGTCCTGATATGAGGTAAACCATCACAAAGCTCTCCTGAAAAATGGGAAAATTCACTAATGATGGTTTTCTTCTGAGATATAAGCAACAAAAATCAAACAAGCAAAAATCTTAGCAACCTGTTTTATCTTTATCAACTTCAGATATCATTTTTTTTATTTCTTCTTTCCTGGGTTCAAAGCCAAGAGCTCTTAAAGCAACCTAAAATTTAATGACAAGAAATAATAAGATTCATCACAGCAGAAATCATCATCAGTTCAGCAAAAATTATACTTAAAATCTTTGGTGATACTATGAGACACATTTGTCTTTGTTCTTTTAATATTGAGGTTGTAAGAAGAAAAATTATTAAAATGTCTAAAAGAATATACTTAATGTGTTTGAAATGACGAAAAATAAGTTAGTCAAAAGTAAATTTCAATATTACATACTCAAAAATTCTGTTGTTATCTTAATCAATAACACATCTAGGAAGACAACTCACAGAGGTTTGTAGTTATGTCAAGGTCAATACCAATTCAATTAACACACCAGAAAAAATAAATTTCTGTTATAGAACAATATCTACTGTAATAATAATTTGATTGATCATGAGCTATTTGGTACAGATGTTCCTCAAAAGTCAAAGAATTTTGAAAAGCTATAAAGAGAATTAAATAATATCACTATGAACTGTTAAGTGATGATACCATTTTTGATAATAAATACAAAACAAATAACTTATGTAAAGAATTTAAACACACTATAACTAAATGATTCCTTGTAAAAAGGAAATATTTATGACTTTATATTACTTCTATCATCATTATGTTAAAAGTGGTAAAATATAATGAGTTAAAATAATATTTAGAATTTTGTAGATAAATTTTAGAAATATAACTGCAAACATAATAAATCAAATGAAATGCAACGAACACTGTTTCACACAAAAAGTAAAACAAGTACTTTATTAAATCCTTATAATAAATAATACTACAAATTATTCAATACTAATTCTAAAAAATAGAAAGAAAATTGAACCTTGAGATCCCTAGCTTCAATGAAACCAGTTCCATCAGCATCGAACATATTAAATGCATCTTGGATATCTTTCTTTTGATCAGCAGTAAGTTCTATTTTGATAGAGCTTTTCTTTTTGGTTCCTCCAACGGATGATTTCCTAGATGAAGTCTGAAAACAAAATACTGTCTTATACAAATATTAAACAGTTCCGCTAATGTACATTTACACTAATTATAAAGCAATGAACATCATGACATGAATAAAAAGTATGGTATTAAATGCAAGCTAGGTTCTGGAGACAAAAACAAAGATAATAAAACTTTAGTCATAAAATCTCTTAAATACCATTTCAAAACTGGTGAACACATGCAGTACCTAAATAAACAGACGGGAAAATAAAACTGAGATGAGTTTAGATGCTTGCAGTTGCTTGATGATTTGAAGTCGTTAAAAAAATACTACTTTATTTTAATATTCAGCTAAAACAATACGATCGATTTCAATCGCAAATCAACTCACAATCGCAAAAAGAATTGAACTATAGTTTGTGAACTGCGAAATTACGATTACTCCTGGAAGACTTCTAAAAAGCAATTTCTATCAATCATAAAAGTCGAAGAGAGTCCTCAGATCTTTTCGATATAATTTATATTTTAGTTATTCTTCTTCCATCATCTCATGAGAAAAAATTCATCAGGTTAACGAGGGAATTGCATCAATTTGTATTTTTTAATTAAAGATTTTTATAAAATTTTTATTCTCAGACACCTAGGGGTATAAAAAGATCATAATTCTCCCAGTATTTGACCTATTCCTATTTTAGTTGATACAAATGTATCCATTGCCATACCCTGATGGTTTGACAATTTTCCAAAAAGTGGGGACATTTTTGTTAAACCCTAAGGGCCTGTTCACATAGGAGTCCGTTGCGTTGCGTTAAGGAAAAGATGACGTTGGGACGAAAATAAACCAATCATAGGCGTTAAAAATTTCATTGCTAATCGTTTGGAGGCCTATGATTGGGCTATATTCGCCTCAACGTCATCTTTTCCTTAACGCAACGCAACGAACTCCTATGTGAACAGGCCCTAAGAACTTCTGAAAGGGAAATTCAGCTATTTTTCATTCTTATCTAAAACTACCTTGTTCATCATCTTGAAGAGAAATGTAGTAGACAAACATGGAATCACCATGAGCTTCATAGTAAATATTTTACCTTTCTTGGTAGGGATAGAAAGAGATATGGGCCTGTTCACATAGGAGACCGGTAGCAGAAACGTAAAAGGAAAGATGGCGCTCAGGCGGATATAAACCAATCATAGGCGTTAAAAATTTCCTTGCTAATTGTTTGGAGGTTTGCTATAGGTTAAATATATTTCAATACTTTAACGCTTTCTCTACCGGACTCGTCGTCGTCATCGTCGTAGGAAAAACTTGAGAGGCGCCTTAAAGCATGAGCTCCTTATCCTCGTTATCAACAGTGGGATGTTTCATGGTTACCGTTCGCAAGATTGTAGCAGATTTGATAATGTGAATAAATAATAATACTAAATAGTAATAAAATTTAAACAAATAATAATAAATAATTTTTTTAAAAGTTTAAGTTAGATTAAATTAAATTATAATTAGGAGTTAAGAGCTGGTAATAGTAGTTTCAAATTTTAAGTTAGTTGGTAACGACGGAAAACCTGGGAGATAAAGAGAAAATATTACGATAGTTAGAGGGGTTATGGGAGAAAATTGTTGAAAATTAAATGACAAATCAGGATGGTCAAGATAAATTTTAAAGTGCTGAGAAGGGCGTTCAGAGAAAAATCCAACAAGAGCGAGTAGCGATGTTTACTAGGAGTAGCGAAGCTTACTAGGTTTACCAGCTGAAGAGTTATCACCCCCCCCCCCATTTTGTCAGCTAACGCTGGCACGAGAGGGAATCGCGAGGTGATCCCATGGTCAATTAATCAAGAATGACAAGTCAGAAAACAGAAGTAGGTGGGCTATTGAAATTTGGAATTTAGAATATGAGGAGGAAAATTTAACTATTGCACACAGGAATGAGGACAGGATTAATAACCATGGTGGCCTTAGGACGCCTAGGTAATTCTCTAGGGTCATAGTCAGAGAGGTTTGCAAGGTCTTCATTATTAACTGAATAGATCTTTTCATAAAAGTATATAGCTAGTTCTTTAATGTGGTGCCGAATAGGTTCTATTGTCATATCTCTATGCATTACTTCATTACGAAGGTACCAATGGGCTTTCCTAATCTCACAGAGAGTTTTATTTTGCATTGTCTGCAGCCTTTGAATATGAGTGTCCGCTGCTGATCCCCACATCGGAGCAGCATAAAGCAAGATGGGTCGAAGGACTGTCATATATAATAAAAGTTCATTTTCCATACTCATTTGGTTCTGGTACAGGAGATGCGCTAAGTCCTGGCGGTCTCTAAGAAATTGTCCGATATTGGATACTACGTTTTTTTCCAAGTTAACCTTCTATCTAGATAAACTCCAAGGTATTTGCCCTCTCTCGAGAAGTTCACTGAGTGACCACACACTATGACCAAAGGCGTTGGAATTCTGTTAAAACTATAACTTTCTAAAAAACTATAACTTTGCTAAAAATATAACTTTCGTTTTAGCAGGTGTTGATACTTTAATTTTATTAACAGAGAGCAGCACGTTTTCTTTATTTTATTTTGAGAATATCTACTTTTTAGATGGCAACTTCTTTTTTTTTTGGAAGATATCTACCATTTCGTTGTTATAGGAATTGTTAGAATTTTGGCCTGTGATATGTGAGTTTTCTGTGAATAAAATTTTTCTAAGTTATTTACAGATGAAAATGTATTTTATTTTCTGTGTTGCTCAAGTTTTTAAGTACAAAGGGTATTATTTCTTTTGAGAAGATGGAATGCATTAAAGCACAGAAGTTATTTCATTTTGACTCAAGGTAAAAATTTTGATTCATTTTATTCTAAAGGAATGGCTGTTTTCTCGAACCGGGTGTGTTCTCAACGGCGTTGAGTAGATTTAGACACACTAACTTTCTTTTATGTTTTGGTTTAATAACATAAAGTGGCGTCCGAGACAGGACTTTAACCGCCAATTCTCAGAGGATAAATTAATAGAAAATTTTGTTTAAAAGGAAACTAGCTGAGAAAAAGTTACGAACGATATTTTGAGAAAACAAAAGGTTTAATATTTTTTATAAATAGATATTTAGGTTAAAATAGATGTGTCAGCACTGCTGTTAGAATTTCAGTTTCGTGGCGAAGTACAGTAGATTTGAGGAACAGAAAATAAAAATCGCCAAACAGATTACACGAGAAATCGCGCCTTGGAATCGCGCCATATACTCCATCTGAGCCAAGTTTGATACTGAAGGCAAATTCGTTTAGATTTGGATTGCGGATACTTTTATTTCGGAATTGTTTACAATGGAAAAGTTAAGGAAACTACGTGTTGCGTTACGCACTTCATTTTCGAGAACCCTGAAAATGTTAAAAACAGAACTTAGTAAAAAAGAAATAGATAAAGGGTTTATAAAGGATACAACCACGAATATTGATAAGCTTGTGTGTGAAATTAAAAACTACGATAAAAAAATTATTGATTTAATTTCAGATGCTAAAGATTCTACTAAAGAATTAGTTTTTGCCGAAATGGAAGAATGCGAAATATATTCTGATCATTACATAACAATTAATCGTTTGGTCTCAGAGATTTTAAGTAGTGACGGATCAGTTATAAAAAATATAAACCAGCCATTGAGTAAGGATGAGCCATTGAGTGATTAAATGAGCCATTGAGTAAGGATAGTAAACCTAAAAACTATAAATATCCAAAATGGAGTATTAAGCTTTTCGATGGTTCACTAATTAATTATCTTTCGTTTTGGTCGCAATTCCAAAAAATCCACGAGGACACTGAGATTGGGGATTGCGACAAATTCCAGTATCTTTTGCAATCCGTGCAACCGAATACACGAGCCAGAGAACTTTTGGAAAGTTATCCATTTACATCTAAGAATTATCTCAAAGCCGTATCAGCGTTTCAAGAGAGATTCGGGAATCAGGAACTTTTAGTAGAAGTTTATGTCAGAGAATTTTTAAAGTTAATTATTGCTAATGTTCAGTGCAATAGCAAAGACAAACTTCCACTTCCCGCTTTGTTTACCAAAGTTGACGCTTATTTAAGGTCATAGGAATCTTTGGGCTTGAAGTCTGAGAATAATTCTGCCTCTTTGTACCCGATGGTAGAATCGAGCCTGCCTGAAGATATTTTAAAAGCATGGCAGAGATATTCTCTTTTAGGCAGCGGCCATAGTAATGACTCTAATAAATGTAATTTAGATTTGCTCATGAATTTCCTAAAACGGGAAGTCGAAGGGAAAGAACGGCTAAAATTGGCCAGAACAGGGTTTGAGGACAACCATGTTGACCGTAACAAGGGTACCGGAAAAGAGATATTTCATAGAGCAGAAACCAGGTTCTCTACTGCTGCAAATCTGTTTTCAGCTAAAGAGCGAACTTGCATTTTTTGCGAGAAATCGCATTAGAGCAAAGACTGTATAACAGCTAGATCACTATCTCTCCAAGAGAAAACTGAAATGGTGAGGGTAAAGAATTGCTGTTTGAAGTGCTTAAGAAAAGGTCATCGTGGCAAGACATGCAAAATTTTTGTACGGTGCCATGTATGTTCTAAACCTCATATGGAACTATTTTGTCCAGAATTGGTTAAGAGAAAATCGGGGGAAGAGAACAAAGCTGCTGCTGAATTTGTACAGAGCACTGTAACACAGGAATCCTGTTCTAGGGAAATAGCATTGATGACTGTAGAAGTAACAATTAAGGGAAATACTTCTAAGAAGGTCAGGGCTCTGTTTGACAGTGAGTCGCAAAAGAGCTACATATTGAAGAGAACCGCAAAAGGGATAGGTTTAAAAGCAATTTCCACAGAAAACCTAGCTCATTGTTTGTTTGGAGGCGGCCACACAGAAACTAAGCCACACTGCAAATATAAATTTAAAATCTTCATATGATAGAAATTCAAGTTTAGAATTTGACTTCCTAGATCAAGAAGTAATTTGTGGGAACGTACCCCATGTTTCTAAAGAAACCGTACTTAGGGAGCTGAAGAAATACAAGATCTGGCTGACCGATGTAGGCTCGGGATGCCCTGAAGTCGAGCTCTTAATTGCCAGTGACATTTATGGTCAGTTGTTAACAGGACGTGTTAAACAGTTACAACAAGGTCTCACTGCAATAGAAACAAAACTCGGATGGACAGTATGAGGAAAACTGGATTTTCCTTCCCAAACGCTTTGTACGAGTGGAACTGCTATGTTTATTAGCAATTTGGCCATGAGAGATATGAAAGTACCTGAGTTGTGGAAACTTAAGACCATTGAGATTTTAGATCCGGTTGAAACAGTGTGTAAACAAGAAGAAGAAGAATTAGCTCACGACCATTTTCTCAAAGAAGTAACGAGAAATGATGAAGGCCGTTATTATGTGAGTCTCCCTTGGGTAAATGACAAAAGGGAAATTCCGTGCAGTAGACAAGTGGCTGAAAGGAGATTGATGAGCGTGATACGCAAGTTGAAGACTCTGGGTAAATTGGAAGATTACAACCAGGTATTTCAAGAATGGGAAGAGGAGGGCATCATAAGTAAAGTCTCAGATGTTGATCTAAGATTTGCGAGACATTATCTACCTCACCATCCTGTAATAAAACCTCAGAGTTTGTCGACTACCATCAGACCAGTTTTCGACGCGTCGTGCAAATTGGGAAGAACGCCTTCGTTAAACGACTGTCTTTTTAAAGGACCCAATTTGATTGAAAGTATTCCATCCATTCTATTAAGATTTAGAGAGAAGCCGGTTGCTGTCATTGAGGATATTCGTCGTGCCTTTCTTAAAATTGAGGTGAACGAACATGACCGCCAGTTTTTGAGATTTCTGTGGTGGGAGAAGCCGGAGAAGATACGAGTATATCAGCATAATAGAGTTATTTTCGGGGCTACTTGTAGTCCATTTCTACTTGGGGCAGTTATCAAGTTTCATTTATCCAACGCTTCAGAAGAGCAAAACCAGATTGCTTCAAAACTCGCTAAATCCTTTTATATAGACAATTTGGTTACTTCAATAGATAACATTAGCGAGCTGAAAGAATTCGTTGAGAAATCAACAGATATTATGGAAGAAGCCAAAATGACTTTAAGAATGTGGGAATATGGTCCATTAGAAGAAAAAGAATTTTTAGATGGGAAAACTTGTTTAAAGAAAACCCCAAAAATACCGTTCCAGTACTAGGTCTTCTGTGGGATAAAAGGGAAGATTGCTTAATGATTAATACCAAATTTGATAAGAAAATAGAAAACTTGTCGAAACGACACATTTTGTCATTGGTGCAAGGAATCTTCGATCCCATTGGTTTCATGGCCCCGTCGTTGTTACCCGGTAAATTAATGATGCAAGAAGCTTGGTTCACAAAAACAGATTGGGATTCTCCTCTTCCCGATAAAATTCAAAGGGATTTCAAAAAATTGTATGACGAATTAAAAAATTCATCTAGTATGAAGATTCCAAGACGAGTAGGCTACGGCGAGAAACTAAGTTGGTCACTACACACGTTCTGTGATGCCAGCCAAAAAGCCTTTGCTACCGTTATCTTCCTTCGTTGTGAAGACAGAAAGCAAATTTTTGTGCAACTCTTAAGTGCAAAGGCCCGTCTCTCACCAAAGAAGAACGTGACTATACCACGTTTAGAGCTTCTTGCTTGTGTTCTAGGAGCACGATTGACAGATTACATCCAGAAGTCCTTAGCTTTAAATACAGTTACAACCTGTTATTGGACTGATTCGTCGACCGTACTTGCGTGGATACGAAGAAATAGTCAATGGGGTACATTTGTAGGGAATAGAATAAGAGAGATTTGTATGCTCACCGAAGTTCATCAATGGTTTTTTTATACCGGGTCATCTCAACCCGGCCGATTTATCTTCTCGTGGTTCCCATCCTCAACAATTCGTGAAAAGCAGATGTGGGAGGGACCACATTGGTTACGAATGTCAGAAGATGAATGGCCCAGGATAGAATCAACCCCGCAGGAGGGACTTGTAAACGCCGAGACAAGAAAAACTGTGGCTTCGACTTTTGATTGCAGTTACGAAACTCCTTTCATGGATTTCACAAGAATTTCACGATTTTCAAAATTCATTAACGTTATATGTTGGGTTAAAAGATTTATTTCGAAGTGCAAGAACCGAACATGCGGTTTCCCCAAAGAATTAGCTGCAACAGAAAAGGAAGAAGCAGAGAATTTTCTCTGGCTAACGATTCTGAGAGAAAATTTTGGGGACTTAAAAGATTCTGTGAAAGGACTACTTGTTGTTACGGACCAAAATAACATCATTCGTGTCAAGACAAAAATTTTGGATCGAAAAGATGAGTTCAATTTTCGTTATCCTATATTGTTACCCTCCAAACATCATGTTGTCTCATGTTTGATACGAGATTGTCATCTACAGAATTGTCACGCTGGACCCCAGATTGTAAGATCCTTGTAGAGGGAAAAATTTTGAATCATATCTTCGAAACGAAACATCAGAAGTGTGCTATCGAAGTGCGTCAAATGTAAAAGATTTTCTGCGAAAGCCAATGACACTCCTCCCATTCATCTCCCATTAGACAGAGTCAGAGACTCAAGAACTTTTGAAGTTGTGTGTATAGACCTTTGCGGCCCGCTCTTTATTAAAGGAAAAACCAAAGCTTGGATTGTACTTTTCACATGTGCCCTCTACAGGGCGATACATTTAGAATTGGTGACAAGTCTATCGACAGAAGCCTTTATCCTGTCTTTAAGAAGATTCATTGCGAGGAGAGGAAGACCCATCACCATATACGCGGATAACGGAACTAATTTTACAGGTACTAGCAATATCTTGAAGAACCTATATTGGGGGAAAATAGAAACTTCTGAAGATCTTGTACCACTGAAGTGTAAATTTATACCACCAACAGCGGCATGGTAGGGCGGCTGGTGGGAGCGTCTGATTCGATCCATCAAAACACTTTTAATCAGAAATTTAGGTCGCTCATCTGTCAATTTCGAAGAGTTGGCAACAATTTTGTGTGACGTCGAAGCTACAGTGAACAGCAGGCCACTGACTAGTGTCACTGACCAAAGTGAGGACTTTGTGCCTCTAACCCCCGCGATGTTTATCCAAGACATAACTGAAGTGGGAGTACCTGATCTAGACAAAATTGATTCTAGTAAACTTCAAACAAGGTACAAAATCTACCAGACCCTACGAAAGGAACTTCGAAGCCGTTTCAGGAAGGAGTATCTGTCTGAGCTAGTTCAGAAGGCAAATGAATTAGGACAGGCTATACAGACGGGTGACATCGTGTTGGTCGATGGTATTAACCAAAAAAGAGTTACTTGGCCTTTAGGACTAGTGATGAAACTTTTGCTCAGCCGTGATCGATGTGCTCGTGTGACCGAGGTTAAGACTGCTTCGGGGACTTTAATCCGTCCACTTCGTAAACTTTATCCTCTTGAAATTTCAAGCCAAGAGGACCCTATTCTGCAAGCCGTGACTGAAGTGAGAACCAGAAGTGGTAGACTGGTGAAACCTCCCAATGAAGGGCAAGCTCACAGTTGAACATTTTTGTTGATTTCAGTACTTGCAGAAATCAAAGGTGGGAGTGTGTTGAGACTTTAATTTTATTAACAGAGATCAGCACGTTTTCTTTATTTTATTTTGAGAATATCTACTTTTTGGATGGCAACTTCTTTTTTTGGGGAAGATATCTACCATTTCGTAGTTATAGGATTTGTTAGAATTTTGGCCTGTGATATGTGAGTTTTCTGTGAATAAAATTTTTCTAAGTTATTTACAGATGAAAATGCATTTTATTTTCTGTGTTGCTGAAGTTTTTAAGTACAAAGAGTATTATTTCTTTTGAGAAGATGGAATGCATTAAAGCACAGAAGTTATTTCATTTTGACTCAAGGTAAAAATCTTGATTCATTTTATTCTAAAGGAATGGCTGTTTTCTCGAACGGGGTGTGTTCTCAACGGTGTTGAGTAGATTTAGGCACACTAACTTTCTTTTATGTTTTGGTTTAATAACAGCAGGGTTTAATTTAATTCTCCACCGTTCGAACCAATGTTCAAGTATGTCAGTGTACCTTTGAAGGTATATATGCATATTTTTTGTGTTGTGATTCTTCTCTAAAATTGCCGTGTCGTCCGCAAACATGGCCAGTGTTGTGCTTGTAGAGTGTGGAATGTCATTTATAAAGATGTTAAACAAAAGTGATCCGAGCTTCGAACCTTGTGGAACACCACTACCGGGCTCATATGTGAACAGGCCTTAAAATAATCTAGCATCTGCCATTAGGGCCTGCTCACATACCAGTCCGTTAGAGTAAGCGTTACTCGTATAGAAATATATTTAACCAATGACAAATCTCCAAACGATTAGCAACGAAATGTTAAGACCTATGATTGGTTTATTTCCGTCTCAGCGAGAACTTTCCGTTTACCCTTACGTTAACGGACTGCAATGTGAACAGGCGTTTACACTTAGTCGTGATGTCACTGTTTAAATAGATTAGTTAAAAAGCTAACTTGCCATTTACTATGTGTTTACATATCATAAGGATACACATATTAGGCTGATATATTCTGAATTTTACAAAACATTGTTTTCTCTCGAGAAATCTCACATCAAAAAAATTTTCAAATATGCAGTTCCAATATACATTAATACTTAAGGTTTTAATATGGGCTAAGACAAAAATTTAGATATTGAGTTGCTGTTTCCTTGACATATCTATGAAGTTATAAAATTCTTAGTTTCTTTATCTTAATTCAACACAACAACACACGGCCTTACAACGCTATATATGTAAGAATACATCACACCCATTATAAAAGAAACAGATTATATCAAGTCTGATGAAAATTGAACGATTGTTATTTATTACACATTACCATGAGCTACAGGTATTTGTTGTTACATTCCATTGTATGCTCATTATTAAGTTCCAACAATAGGGGAATTCAGAATTTGATTGCTACAATCTGTTCACAGTGAAAATAAAAATCACAGTGAAAAATCACAGTGAAAAACAAAACTTTTATTCATACAAAAAGGTGATAATTTGGTAACACAACTTTATACGGTTCAAAGCCAAGAGAAATGAAAGGTAAACATTCGAGTTTAACTAGAATGAAACTTGTGTAGAACAATAGGAAAACATTGAATCTTAGAGTAGAATTAATAATTAAAAGAAAAAAAGAACTTTTTATATACCATGTTTTTAAATTTTCTGTTGAATCATATAAACTTGACAATATGTATGTATAGTATAACTTGTTGAAACATATAACTTGACAATATGTATGACTATGTATTAATAAAAACTTTAAAAAAATGTTTTAAAATATAAATGGTAAATAAATGGTAATAAAAATGACATCTCGTTTCACACAACAAAACAAACATATTAAAATTTGAGTCCATGTTTCCAGGAGTGTTTGAAAATCATTGATTTAGATAATTCTCGGTTTTCAACAGACCTTGAACGAGAGTAAAGACTTATGAAGATTTATTAAGTTTTATTAAGAGTAAATCAATGCCGCATATAGTTTGGCATTCATATGATTAGTATTATATTCAATCCAACTTAGAAAGGAGTAGTAGTTTTGATGGAAAAAGCGGAGTTTATGAATAGGTTTAGGTACAAATTTAAAATTAAAACGAAACATAACTTTTCTTAGTAGAAAACATAGGGTTGTTTAAAATGGGAGGACAACTAACATAACACTGAGAACGAAAATAGGGGTATGGGATGAACTGAATTTTTTTTTATGTCAGACTTTTTAAACAATTTAGTACTTCTTGAATGGTGACGTTGATGAAGAGAGATTTAATGAAGGGGATAACATAGTGCGGTTAACAAAAGATATATTTTTGATTTTGTTTGCGAATTCAAACAGCTCTTATAATTGTAGATTTTATTGAAATATGAGGGAGAAAGGGTACTTAATAAAAAGTGAGCTAATAGTAACTTAAAGTTCTTGAGTTAGAAACCCTGGGTCTGAAAAGCAAATTTTCTCTGAAATTTAGGAAGGACATAAAAGCGGTTAAAACTAGCTGTGGACAGAGTAATCGAGCATTTAGCAGAATCACTGAGGATAATATGATTTTTCACTGTTTTTCAACGTTTTAGAGCTAATCATTAGAGGGTCATTTAAGATTTTTTTTGATTTTTTTTTCACGAGGAACATCCATGTAGTATTTTACTAAGTATAAACTTTCGTTATATACTGTATTACATCTGTATTTTATCAACGTAGAGGGATATTATCAAATAAAAATGTTTGACACCTTTGTCACTGATAATGACTAAGTTAAAATTAGATTTTAATTCTTAATTTTTACTTAATTTTCGGAAATAGTTATTAGAGGCTTGCTTGAGAATTATTCTGTGGATGTACGTCTAGGTTTAGAATAAGTGAAACTGAGTTCTTTGCTATAACTGAGCACTGTGCATGTTGTTTATCCGTTTCATCTTCATTTTATTGAATCTCATCATTACAATAGCTTTGTAAAAAAAAAACCATATTAGTCACAAAAATCGCATATTAACGCAGTTTGGTTCAACGTCACTGACGCAACAATGTGAACAATGGTTAGAAATCGTATGCAAATGCTTTGCCTGTTGAGCTCCATAGTCTTCAATTTCCTACGACTCAAATTCAAGCATACATTTTCATGCGAATTCTTTGTAATTTATGCCCCTCAATACAAATGCTTGCTCCCCCTTCTTTTTCCAGAGTTGAGATGTGACATATGGCGTACAACTGCGTCATCGGTGCCTAGAGCTATGTAAAGGCAAGATTTTGGTAATGAACACATTTATATCTTTCTTAAATAAGTAATGCATGGAGCAAAGGTCAAAAGCAGATAAAAATCACTCATCCACCGTAAAAGTAAACTATTTAAAGTAAACTATTTAAATTTAATAGAAATGTGATGTGCCAGATCCAGGCATTAGCATTTATCGTTTGAAATGCTATTTACTACACGTGCTCACGTCGAAGGAAATGGAGATTTTTTTTTTTTTTAACATTCATTATTATGTCCGGCTTCTAAAAGTTTATGAAACCCTATAGCTAGATTTATATACATATACTTCAAGATGGAACACATAAATCCTAACACTTTCAATAAAGGCCCTAGTCGAAATTTTGTGGATGATTTCTTAGAGAAGGAAAAGAGGGAATTTCTAGCTGGATTCTTTTCTAAAAAGCCCGATAAAGATGAATCTATTCTATCACAAAATAGAGGTATGGATTTATTTTCGTATCATAGCTTGGGTTCTGTTAAATTTATTAAATAATCACTTCATCTGCGGATGGAAATGGGTATGTAAAAAATTAACACTGGTTTTCTTTACTGATTTTTACAGGTTAATAGATATGTGGTTTATATATGAGGCGGTGAAAGGCAAAGTGGTGTAAGTCACATTTTCAACTTTTTTCATTTGAGGGCAAAAATGTAATCTCCATGTTTAATTTATAGTTGAATTGTAAATAGTTATTATTTGCAATATTATAGTAATTGTTATGAATTAAAATTTGTTCAATTTAGGTGGAATTTTTTGTAGTTTTTGCAATACAACTCTCTTGACTTACACCACTTGACTTACTGACTTACACCACTTTGCATTTCACCGCCTCAATATAGGCATATTAGGGCTAAAGAGAACTATCGGGTGCACGCCAAATTTGGCGATTTTGTTGTTCGATAACGATTTTATTCTGACAACCTAATTTTTGGGGAACCTGGATCAATGGAATTGTGGGATATTTCTCCCTTGGTTGTTGATTGCTATTTTTTAGTTTTAAAGCGTAATTTTATCTCCTCTGTTCTGGATTGCTATTTGTTATTTTTAAAACGTCGTATTTTTTAACGGCGAAAACGGAAACCCTGTTTTTTACATTACGTTGGAGAGTTTGCTGTGTTAACTGTTCTTGAAGGATCACCATCACGGCTGAAATGTATGATTTAGGGTTTTTTTTCATAATTTAGAGCGAAAGGGAAAAAATGTGTGTTACAGCGGTGCATGGTAATGAGTTTAACTGCGAATAAGGTTGATTGTAAGGACGAGATACGTTTGGTAGTAAAACAAAACGAATGATGGTTTTATTTGGAAGTATCCTAAGGGAGGAATGAATGAGCATCGTGTGAGTAGGTCTGTGAGGAAGAGTAACTGGTTCTAACAGATTAAGTTAAGTGTATTTCTGATTTTAATGATGACGAATATGTGGGTACGAAAGGCCATCCTTGATATTTCTTTTCAGATCAGTGTCTCGGAAAATGCACCATGGATTCGATGTGTTTTTTCAGAGGTACTTGTAGAAATGTGTGTACATGAAAATAGAATGATTGTTGAAATTTATGAAAGCAAGTTCGGCAAGCGGCAATATTATCAAATACAACGTTTAAAAATATAATGTTAAAATTTCTGTTTTAACTTGCTAAAGTGTGTTATGTTTCGATATGCCGATAATTACTGCTAAATTACCATAAATATTGACAATTTAGCGATCTTTTAAAAAAAAGTCGCGAAAATCGCTAATTTGCACCCGTAAAGTAATTTTTACCCATATTAGTGACTAAAACTTCCATTATACTGAGGTTTTCAAAGATTCCTTAGAGTAAATAAACATATATATATATATATATATATATATATATATACACATTCATAATATACTTTTTTATATTCCCAAAATAGGGTAAAAATTGCTTATCGGGTGCAGGTTGGCGAATTTGGCGACTCTTTATAAAAAGTAAAAACTATCCAAACCTCCAAACTATCGATATGTATCTAAGTCGGCAAAAATTATCGACGCATCAAAATAAAACATACTTTAGCAATTTAAAATAGAAATTTTAACGTTATTAAATAAATATGATATGATAAATGAAAAAAGTTAAACACTTTCCATTTTCGAGAAATCCTTCTCCTGTAGATTTTATTTTTTTTCGGTTTTACATTTCCAATTTTTCCTTTTTTATTTTCTAATTATCACACATTTTATTTTCTGGTTTATTACATTTACGACACTCCCAAATAAAACCACCATTCCTTTCTTTTTTTTTTTCTATCAAATTCATCTCATCCTTGCACACCGAACATTCTTCCCATTTTTCTGACATTGTAGATACGACAATTATCGTGTTATTACAATTACGACAAATGTCGTGTGCGACAATTATCGTGTTCGTGTTCGTATGTCGAAAATACGTTACGGTTACATTGTGACTGCAAAATTGAGTACAGTAAATTATAGTTGGTTTTACTTTTATTTATTTTTTTTAACTCACGCCTCCCTTGAAATTTTACTTCCCCCCAGGTTGAGAACCGCTGCTCTATAGCTTGCCTGAGATGTGTATATGCATATACAGATCTGAATAAATTCAAGTTAGAACTTTAATGCAAGTTAGGTGTGCTAAATTGATAACATAACTGTATTATTTTAGGATAGTTTAAGTATTAAACGAATTTTATAGGTGTAAGTAAACTGAAAAAAATATTTTAGGAGCAACTAATGTAATGGAGGAACACTACATGATATTTTTGGAACACCGATCTTTAAAAATCTTGACGCAACAGAATTAGTCGGAACAATTTTCACGTGCAAGAGATAACAAAAAAGCTTATGGTTTGAGGTTAACGTGTGGTATGGAGTGAGGTTTGTATCCTTCATGGTGTATTCAACGATGAAAATCTTTCCTTATGTTTCATTGGTATCTTACCACGTTGAAGTAGCAAATTTTGCTCAAAATTTACGGATTTTCTTTACTATTTTATTGGATAGAACATACATAGCTTTACACAAAAAGCTTTGTTTTGCTTTTACGATAGTTAGAAGGTGAGTTATGAAGAATGTTATAAAGGTCTTTTAATGCAGAAAAACTGGAAGTGAGCATTTAATTCACCGGAAGTTGACGTTTAAATAGCCAGAAATGGATCAAAACTGTATACAAAATGAATAATTTTTAGAAATATACTTTTAATGAAGCCTTTATCCAATGGTAAAGGTTTTTTAATATATGGCAGCAAGTAAATTACTTCCTATAGGGTGTATGATATTCCTGCCTAGTGGTTGTGTAACTGCAATTTCTATTGACAGTGGTAAAATGTTGGACATTGAAGTAATGTCAAAGGTATGTAGAGTATGTAAAATTGTTAATGATTATAGTGAAAAGCAATCTCAAAATTGTTCAAAGCATACAGGATCATCCAGTGCCATGGCACCTGTTGGAGGCTATCGAATCTTTGAGAGCTCACCTCAACTTTGACAATTGCAGTATGCGGTCTTTTATGGTGATGAAGATTCAGCAGCTTATGATACTGTCAAATATGTTTAGGGTAAAGACAGTGCAAAAGAATATGAATGAAATGGTTACATTAAAAAGCGTGTTGGATCTCGACTCAGGAAACCGAAAACAAAACAAAAAACCCTCGGAGGACAAGGAAAGTTGACTGGTGGTTTTATAGACAAACTACAAAGTTATTACGGAATAGTTATCCGGAGTTATATAAATGACTTAGAGAATAAGCAGAGAGCAGTTATTTCTGCATTATTTCATTGCAATTCTAGTGTAGATCAAGCCATACACCTGCAGTGTCCAGATGAGTGTGACGGTTGGTGAAAGTCTAAGCGTGTTGCTTCTACTGGGAAAAATTTCCAAGAAAAATAAATAGGGCTTCCAAAGAACATACTAAGCGTTATTAAACCTGTGTATATGAAACTATGTGATAAAAAATTACTAAAAAAATCCAGGTAATCTCCTCTAACGAAACTACCGCGGGTTATTAACGTAGGATTACTTATCGTTTGCTTACCTCATTTTTTAATTAATTAATTAATTAATTTATTTTTTACTTTTATTTTTTTAAAAACGCATTTTGGTACTTTAACTGTTTACTGCTAATGGGTTCGGCGCGCTGCCAAAATTATAACTCGCGACGCAGGACATTTTTTTTTTCTCTGAAGGTCCGTTATTGAGGAACATAATACTACGTTAAAATGTTTGAATGGTAAAGCGCAAAATGCAAAAGAAGGTTTAAATGGTGTTTTGGGGCAATGTGTGCCGAAAGTTATATTTGTTTAAGAGCAAACTTTGAAATTAGGAACATATATGTCTGTCATATAATTTAATAATGGTTATAAAGGTCTGTTAAATGTCCTTAATAGTGTTGGTAATTGACCCTGGAGTTCAAACAATTAAAGGTTTCTCATGTCTGGTTGCAAAACGAATTAGCCAAGCGAAATACCAATCACTAACAAATATAAAAAAAGGCCAGGAAAAAAAAATATACTGGTAAAAAAAATGAAAATGGCTAAATATGAGCTAAAGGAAGGTACAGCTTATAAATGGGGTGAAATTTAGAAGTATGCATACATAATTTATACTAAAAATATGTAAACTAAAACTAAAAATGCTTTTTTCTCAAAATGTGTTTTTTTCACAAAAGTTACTTTTTTGAAAATTCATAACTCAAAATACTAATGCTATATGCTTTTGAAATTTTTTGTGCTTTGTTACAATACTATTTTCTACTGTATGAACTAAAAACAAAAGAAAAAGGTAAACATATTCTGAATTATGACTGAATATTTGAATATTTATATCAATAGTTTTTCAAAAATGACCTACATTATAATTCGATTGCTTCTAAAGCTTTTATTTATGAAAATATACCTTAGATTATAATTCATGTACTAAGAAAAAAAAACCATGTAAATTATATTAGAAACAAAATTTTTTAAATGCATTTGATCATAATTTTTTTATAATTTTTCAAAATTTCATATATTTTCTTGATTTTCATAAAATTATATAAGTTTATTTGAAATATTACTAGGTGAATCTAAATTTTAATTGCAAATGTATCGGAAAACTTAATTAAAGTTTTTTAAAGAAGTGTTTTTTTTAAATGCTCCGAACGTGGTGATATATCTTAAATGAATTCGAGAAACAGTGACTAAATAATTCTATTGATAACGTAATAATCACCAAGAAACGTAAAGTTTCTTAGTAGGACGTAAAGTTTTCGAGGAATACTGTTATGAAGAAGATCGTTTGGATATTTATTATGATTTAAAAATAAAATAGAAAACTCTAAAATCAAAGCATAATTTTGAAATGAGAAACATCGCAAAATATTTAGCCGGATGTGACGGGTTTAAAATATTTTTGTAATATTTAGAATTTATATCTTCAATATCCGCAGAATTCTTCAGCAGAGAATGTATTTTCAATCTGCTGTAATGCCAGAAGCGATAACGGAAATATATTTCTTAAATAAGAAAACGTTAAAACAGAACATGTTAAAGAACAAAATATCCATTTACTTGCGAAGAATTCTGCCAAATTTTCCTGAGGAATAATATGTTTAAATGTGCACAGTCACACACAGATGTAAGTATATATTAGAACACCTAAATATCCAGGCTGATGCATGATTCTCCATCTCGTTTCCCATTCTTTCCAAAACATAATATGTTTTGGAATTTTGACCCGCTATACTTTATTTGATGTTTCATCACCAATTTTTTTTAAATAGCTATTTCCAAAGCTTTCTTATTCGACATCTTGACGAAATCAATCATCCTTCTCTCTAGGCTAATCCTTTGCATACATGCCAATGCATAATTCAAAGTGATACGTCTTTAAAGAGAAATGTTCATGCGCATTAAACTTAACTGGAAGTATGACTGAATTTGAATAGGTGGAGAGGCATATAATTTCAAAATTCTTCCTCGAACGGGATTTAAAATTTCCTTCAGATATATTACTCTCTGCATAAACGAGTCATTCACGAAGAGAAAAAAACAACAACGCTGTCTTCAATTAATATGGTGACTTCATTTGGCTACAATGTGTAAAAAATTTCCAGATGGTTCATTTCGGACTTATTTCGATCAATCTCCAAGTGTAAAAATTGTAAGACAACTTTCCGAATGAAGATAAAGAGCTTCTAGCTCTCTCGAGTACCTCAAGAGCGTTTGTAATCAATGTCAACGTCAGCTCGGCTATGCAGTAAGTAGCCTTAGTACGTACATATCATGTATAATTAAAAGGTATCTCGCTGTAACATTTGTGGTCGGTAAGTGAAAAGATCATTGAGTTTCTATTCAGTTTAAAATAATCACACTTTGAAGAAATCGCTTAATGCAATAAACGCAATTATATTCTTAATGTTTAGTTTTTTGTTCACTGATTTTACTTTCAGGTATGTTGTCACAGTAATTTCCAGACAAATTCTCGTCTGGCGATTTTACTGACTGATACAAAATTGAAAGTTCTGAGGACTTAAAGGCTCGAGTTTTACCATCAAAGAGGCTGCTATTACTTGTTGCAAAAAAATATAAATATAAATGGAATGCTTCTGCGCTTCCTTTTACCTTCATTTGAACGAAGAGCAGGAACAAACTATATACCACCTAAGATTCTTTCGGAAGTGTTAAAGGAGACTAAAAAATTGGTACACGGAATATATATCCCAAGTTATTCGCCCATTCGTACTTCACTTTTTATCGCCACAAAATTGACTCAAGACTATTTTATGGCGCTCAGCCAAGCTCGAAGCCCGATGATTATTCTTTTGCAAATTGTGGAGTACAGGATTAGGAACTTTTGAAATACCTCAAATAAACTTGAAAGCCAGTCTCAGGTTTTCAAGTTTATTTGAGAATGACTTCGTATAGAATGAGTATACGAATGAGTTTCGTATAGAATGAGCCTAATCTAGAGATTATATAGATAACTTGGTTTCCAATACATTTAATAAAAAGTCTCCAAAGGTGCCGGATGATGGCCGAAGAATAGAGCACTGGTTTTGAAACCTCAGTCTGAAGTTTCGAGACTCAGGCTTCGTATGGCTAGCTCGTATGGCTCAGACTTCGTATGGCTCAGGCTTCGTATGGCTCAGCTTTCGTATGGTTAGTCTCAAGCTTTCGTATAGAATTAACCTAATCTAGATATTATATAGATGACTTGGTTTCCAATACATTTAACGAAAAGTCTCCAAAGGTGCCGGATGATGGCCGAAGAATAGAGCACTGGTATTTGAAACCTGAGTCTGTAGGTTCGAGACCCACTATTGGTACAAATGTTTGTAGCCATTCGAACTGAAGGTCACGGCCTAATTAGCTTTCGTGTAGCAAAGGATGTTTGTAACATTCTTAAACAACCAGTCAACTAACAAAAGAAGACATGATGCCTCTGATTCCTTAGATAATATAATCTGTAGTTGATAACTGTTCTGAAAAACGATTTGTGTAGAGTAACTCAGTTTACACTATTTTACGTGAGATACTAGAAGGAACCACTATCATCTTTGCGTTAATATGCTGGGTCAAGATTAATTTTCAATCGTGAATCGAGGTGTCGTTATTTTTACAATATTTTTTTACTACTTTCGTAAAATGTACTTGAAGTTCCTTTTATAAAATCTTAGGAAATCTTAGGGAATAAAAGGAAATCATGAAATAAATGCAACTTGTGTCCGTAATATATTCTGGGTTTCGGTTAATTCTGAGCCTCGTCAGTAAAGTCATTGATGTTTGAAGTCTAATATCTCAGAAACAAGGATAAAAATAGGTACGTATATGTACTCGTATAAACGTTATAACTAGTAAAATGTAAATAATTCAACAGAGAAAGATATTTACTAACAGGAAGAAAGCAGACAAACTAAACAGAAATCCTGCACTTAGAGCTTAACAGACCATAAATGCAAGATTCTTTAGCAGTAAAAGAACTAAACAATATAACTAGGCAACCGACCTGTCTCTTCATCAGGAGGCCTAACCGAATCAGTTACTTCTAGGGGAATTTTCTGAATAGGATGCAGGTAACTGATTCGGTTAGGTCTCCTGATGAAGAGATCGGTCGGTTGCCTCGTTATATGGTTTAGTTCTTTTACTGCTACATAATCTTGCATTAATGGTGTGTTCAGCTCTAAGTGCAGGATTTCTGTTTATTTTATCTGCATTCTTCCTGTTTGTAAATATCTTTCTCTGTTGAAATATTTACATTTTACTAGTTATAATTGTCTTTTTTCAATATGAGGATTTGTTGTAACTGCGCAATCTTTTATTGAAAAGTTAAAATTTTTCAACGCTAGGATAGTTTTTCTGTTAATTTGTTCGGCTGTCTATGTCTTCTTTATGTATATTGCGTTGAATTAGTTAATTGTTTGAATTATCTCGTATAAACGTATATCAAATGTGCAAAACTGTAAATTGGTTGCAATTCTTTTTTATGTTAAAAAACAAAAAAATCCGAAACCACGTTTACCTTCAATCTTGTTATCTAAAATGCTTGATTTCATTTCAGAGAGGAAAAGTTATAGCCAACAAAGTTCCATGACGGGATGTGACGAAAACGACTTTGTGCGACAGTTTTTACAGAAAGAATCAAAAGAATTTTTGGAGGGTTGGCATCGTACATTTCGTGGACCTCATCAAGATCACTTTGGTAAGGATATATAGCATTATTTAGCGAAACTTTTATTCTTATTTATTTATTTTTTTTACTTTTGAAAGGATGCCTCAATTATAGATTGATATATACCACAAAGTTTTCGATTGACCAATAGTTTTCTCCAGATAATGGAGAAAAATGGAAAGTTGAGTATGCATTGTTGAACAGGGTACGAAATCATAAACGGTTGAAAAATATTTCCTTTAAGACAGTTTCGTATTTGAATCTTGCTCAGAAAATTTTTTTTAACAATGAAAAATCGATGGTTGAGTTTTATATTTCTTTTATTATGCTCACTGGCTGAATTCTACAAACAACCTGTTAATGTATTCAGATTAGAGGAAGACTGGGATCACAGTAAAGCTAGCACACCCTGATGCCTCAGAGAGCATTAAGAAAGATATTAACTCATTTATTCTGTTTATACATAGAATGTTATTTATAACCCACACACTGTTCCGTATTTGATAAGATGCTGACTGTAAATTTAACCCTACAAGGCCCTCTATATTATGTGTATTTCTGTGGGATTGAACATTTGCTTAATGGGATAGCACTGCACTAATCCAAATATCAAACGCATTCTCCGTTTAGTAAAATATCCTATAAATCAGGGATTCCCAACGGGGTCCAGGTGGCCCCGTTGGAGGTCGATGGATGCTTAAAAATGGTCTGTCTATAGTATTCCAGGGGTCTATTTGGAGTCTATGATAAATTTTTCTGTTTTAAAATTTAATTTAATTTTTTTCAAATGAAATTATTAGATAATAATACCCGTTTTAATATGTATAAATACAGATTTGCATAAGGCGGAGTGATCCATGCATCTAAAGTCGAATGTCATGACGCTTTTGTATATGCCTCGAATGCCGTCGTCGGCTTTTATTTGTGTATCAACACTAGGCAGAATCGGGGAAATCCACTGGACCTTAAACTGCACATGGGTCCTCCCGATTCCTCAATGAGAAGCAGTTTTTTTTTTCTTGGCGATGTTTGTGCAATTACAATCTGTGTTTATGAAATCTTGTTTATACTTCTGAAATTAAAAATGAAAATAGTACAAAAACAATAAAACCTAAACCTAATGAACCACTTTTTCTAATTTATTTTTCGTATGATTAGTCAAATTGTTACCTTTAAGTGTTTTATGTGCAATTATTATCATTATAATTATGTTGTATGCTGTATATTATAGAGAAAAATTTGAGGGGGTCGATGAAGAAAAACATTCTTTTAAAAGGGGTCGATGTAGGAAAAAGGTTGGGAAACCCTGCTCTAAATCTTTTACAAATACTAGATGACTGTCTATATTTTAGGGGGAGAAAAACAATAATTAAAGAATTACTCTTGCAAACACTTTATTCAGAGTGTTTCAACATCCCTTAATTATTGATCTTCGCCTTCTAGGATGATTTAGGTACCATCTGTTTGCTTTTCATAGATGATTAAAGGTGCAAAATTTTAGAGCACATAAAAATATAGATCAATATGTCCTCTATTCATAAATTTCATAAAGTGGAAAAAGAGCTGAATAGAGCTAATTGAGACTAAGAGAGTCTTATTGAAGCCTCTATGAAAACACGTTTCTCGATTAATGACATCTCATAAGCAGGATCTACAAAGGGAATACTATTTTATCAGCCTTTTATAACCAAAATTTGATTAAAATAAAAACACTATTTTTAACAGTCCACGAGAACAACATTTGCAACATAATTTTTGAATCAGTAGATTTGTTGCCATCTTCATAAAAGTACGCTCGAAGAGTGCATAAAATACAGGATTTTCCCTAATGGGAGTTCATTTTAGTGTTTTGGATGTTTGAGAGGTATTTAATTATAATTCACTTCAAAGGCAACATTTCTTACGGTGATGAAGACATTTCTTTTATATCCAGTTCTAGAAATTTAAAAAAAAGTTTGAGGACGTCTAACTGTAAATATATATGATATTGGAGAGTTTTTTTTAAAATTTCACTGTCTTCTCACATTTTTTAGTTACAATAAAATAAATAGATTGTCAAGAAAACATTTTGGATATGTAGTTTGATTTCTAGGGGTTGCTTCTATTAAAGGCTAAAATAGAATATAAAATTTATGGATCTGAATCTCTAATCATGTTCACCAGTAACATATATGCATGGTACACATATCCAAAGCATCACCTCACAAATGAGAATTTTGTATTTAGGGAGAACAGGAATTGCCAAAAGCCAGGCAATCACATACAAAATTGGCGTATAATGAACGTCCATTCAAAAAAATATTGTAGATAACGTCATTTTTTTCAAAGCCTTGACAATGAATAAAATTTACTAGCAAATTATTACCATTATAACGAAAAACGATTTCTAAGTAACGTAATTCTGGTTACATGTAATAAGAAATTTGGAATTTTTTTAAACATTTTAATTTTATTTTTTAGATCCCTACTTGGTCTTGCAAGGAATGTGTCTATCAGCAGGGAATAGATTGTAAAATTTCTGTTCATTTTTTCGCAAATTTTTCTAGATTTTTATGAACATAACACTTTTTATAAAAAATCCTGTACAAAGCAGAAATACGGATTCTTTTTTACATTTTGAGAATGATTACGGAATGTAAAACAAACAAACAGTTACAATGTGTAAGGTTTGAAGATTAAAATCGTCTTATCATTTGAAAATTTCAGTTCCCTTTGATCCCTATAATTTTACTAACTTAAGGTCTTTTGTCAATTAAAATTTACTAGCCATTGCTGGACAACGTAAATTAGCACGCAGGAAATTTCAGGCGGCGTCATGTCTATGATTTACAACGTTATTATAAACTAGCGGCCCGTCCCGACTTTGTCCGGGTTGAACAAAATATTATACCAATAAATTTCCAGTTGATAGCCAATAAATTGTAAATCTTTTTTTACCTTAAATGTCCAATAAAAAGCGTAGTTCCAAATGTAGTTTTCTTCAATAAACGCTTTAACGTTGCCAGTTTCAAAAATCCTTTTTGTATTTATCAATACCTCCTCTACTTGAATCTTAAAATATTACAACCTTTTCCTTACGGGGTGGGATAGCATATATCCGAAGCACATACTCTCGAAATATACGGTGTGATGTCGGCAGAAATATAGTCTAGAATTCCACTTCGTTGTGACTTTCCTAACGTCTTTGCCCCCAAAGAACAATTGGGTGACATTCTGGAAACGGAGGGTCAATCTTGCCGAAAAGGACTGAATAATAATCTTTTGTCGTTCTAGCTAGAGGCTATTTCTTTTCAGGCGAGAGACATTAGAAGGGCGGTTCACCCGCGGTTCATCCATTTTCAGCCTTTTGAGAGATGAAAGAGGCACGGAGTGCCGATGAACTACTATTGAAATTCTTCTTCAATAGTAAGAAAGCAATAAGAAAGCAATTAACCACTCTTTCCCCTGACCCCCACGCTGAATGTCCCCCACGTAAAATGGGGATAGGGAGTAGATAACATTTTCCCGTTGTAAAGAGCGATTTCGAAAAACGGACCCCGTAAGCTAAAGGGTGTAGCTATGGTTACTTGACTGCGGTTGACAAAGGAAAAGATGTAAGGTACATTTTAATGTACAAAAGTTGTACATTACCCTCCACATACAAAATCTGCTCTCTCTCTTTGTATATTATTATAGAAGTATAGATACACATTGGTATCCCAAAATTATAATAAGAGATGAAATAAAAATACAAAAATAAAAAAGGATTTTAAGTAAAGAATTTTTTTAAAAATTATTTTAAGCACCTAAAATAATATTCAAATTAATATTACGTTATTTATTAATTAAAGTTAATTTTTTAAAAGAAAGAGGTGTGCTTCAGACCGTAGTTTTATTCAAAAATAAAAAAGGATTTTAAGTAAAGAATGTATTTTTAATTATTTTAAGCACCTAAAATAGTATTCAAATTAATATTACGTTAGTTATTAATTAAAGTTAATTTTTTAAAAGAGAGAGGTTAAGAGATGAAATAAAAATACAAAAATAAAAAAAGGATTTTAAGTAAAGAATGTTTTTTTTAAAATAATATTAAAATTTTTTTCAAATAATATTCCTAAAATAATATTCAAATTAATATTACGTTAGTAAATAATTAAAGTTAAATTTTTAAAAGAAAAAGGCGTGCCGAAGAACGGCTAGGTTCGAACCACTATCGTCAGAACAGAAGCCCACCGCGATAGCACCACGCTAAGGATCGTTGAAGACTTCGGCACAAAAAGCGGTAGAGGACAGTAGCGGTAACAATGGAGATTGTTAGGATTAAGCCCCTAACTTTATTTCTACTGATCAGATAGACATAATATATAGCCTATGTCCATCTGGAATAATGTACCTTTCAAACAGTGAAAGAATTTTCAAATAGGTGCAGTGGTTCTGGAGATTACCCTCCACGTACAAAATCGCTCTCTCTTTATATATAAGTATAGATGATCAGATATACATAATATCTAGCCTATGTCCATCTGGAATAATGTACCTTTCAAACAGTGAAAGAATTTTTCAAATAGGTGCAGTGGTTCTGGAGATTACCCTCCACGTACAAAATCGCTCTCTCTTTATATATAAGTATAAATGTGGAGACATTTGGCACCGAAATACTTAGTAGTGTTGAATAAAGAAATTAAATTTATTGCTTTCATATTTACAGTTAAGTGTGAAACACTTGGATAGCTTAACTCTTTGCAAGTTATGAAAAAGTTACTCATAACTTTATAACACAAAATATTAAAAATTTTTCCTCTTCAAAATATTAAAATATTATACAAAATATTAAAAATTGTTCCTCTAATACATGAAGAAAAAAGTGGGTTATACGTAGGTAAGCCACTTATAAATCGTCTTCAGCAATTACTTCATAACGAAAGAAGAGCACAACGTTTATGACAGGATATTACAAGTAATATCTCTGTGGCTATAAACTGTGCTTTTTGATATTGAAATTTTCTTTAAATATATAAACATAAAAAATAAAAAAATAAAAACTCGGATTGAGATTTTAAGCACGCACTGATGGGTTATTTATTAAATTCCTGATTTTTTTTGCTTTTTGTGTTAAATGTCATTAAGGCATATTACTCGTTTTATTGAAAATTTTGGCAAACCTGAAAAAAAAACAGCTCACGAAGCTGTGAAAGCGATAAGAATAGCACCTTAATGCTAAAAACTGGAGGAGAAAATCACCCTTTTTAGTATTCAGGGAAAAAATGTGCTGAGTGAAAAGTCTTCGGGTTGCCGTACTGGTGAATAAACTATAGGAATATATATATATATATATATATATATATATATATATATATATATATCAAAACGAAAAGTGCATCATAAAATACATTTTTTGAGAAAAACGTAGAATCCGAAGAATGAAAGAAAAGTCTTAATTTAATTCCCATTAAACCACCCTGTAAACTAAGATCATGACTTGAAATGCCAAGAACAATATAACAGTAGTCATGCAAATTTATTATTGAAGATCGAAAATTTTTTCTATGAGAAGTCATGATATATCAAGCAATATTAGCATGTAACATTTGTTTTTCTTTTGTCCAATGCGGCAGGCACTTGACTCTTGAAAACAATCGTCCCATCAGCACCACGAAATATTGTTGGTTTCTTTATTATGGGAACACCATTTAGGTGAGCCCACATTACTCCCTATGAGGAGACAACATTTGAACGTCCAAGCCTCCTTGACTGGGGGTTTGTATTCAATCCCACTGAGTGGAAGCGTCACGATGCTAACCACTATACCATGTGGGCAGCTTTACAAGCGACACAAAACGGTGTTTTCTGATTGGAATACACAGTTTAGAGGCCGGTATAATGGGAATAAAGAGAAGATCTTTTCTTTAATTCTTCGAATTTTACGTTTTACTAAAAAAAAAATAATAATGTTGCATTTTTCGTTTTAATCCCGTACCCTCTTTTGATAAGGGGTACAACTTTGTTACTAGTATGTGCTGAATTAACCCAAAAGTCCTTGACTTACCTTGAACACAGACACTACTGTTAGATTAAAAGAATCTCCTAGTCGAGCTGTAAATCAATTCAACACCAACGGTTGTAATGTTCTTGCACTGTTGACACGAATTAAGAACGTCATCAAGTTCAATCCGACATGCAAGAGATAACTGATATATATAACCAAAGGATTCACAATATACATTATTTAAAAACATGTTTTGTAATTATGTATATGCCTAATATACACTGGTAAATAAATTAACAGAAATTGCATATTTGATCGAATTTCATGAAAAGAACTGAACTGAATGTAAAACCAATGCTTCTAGACGAAAAATGCAAATCTTGTCAAATACGTAAGCGTACACGTGTGTGTAGATGGAGCCAGTAGAGAAACAGGCTTTATAAGCGCACGTAAGTTAAGACGCATTTCGTTCGCTAGCACACCTCGGCGAATTTCTTGGTGATATTTTGCAGCAATCGGTTAATTTCAAATTGTAACAGTAAAAATGAGTAACCACCAACGTTTAGATGATGGAATGAGGTGGCAAATTGTGGGGAGGCTAGAAACAGGCGAATCTCAAGTCCAAATTTGTAGAGAGTTCAATTTAACGCTCAGCGTCGTGTGTAACTTATGGAAACAGTTCCAGGATACCGGATCCATCGAGAGAAAGACTGGGCAAGGTCGTCCAAGAGCCACAACGGCCAGAGAAGATCGCCATTTGTCGATTATAGAGAGGCGTACCATTTTTCTCAGCTCTCTCGTGACTTGCATGCAGCCACAGGATCCTGTGTATCAAGGGTGACTGTTTCCAAAAGACTTCATGAGAGAGGGTTGTTTTGCGAGAGGACCTGCTGTTTGCGTCCCGCTCACTTCTACGAACAGGGGAATCCGTTTATAATGTTGCAGAGAGCATAGAGATTGGAGTATGGATCAATGGGAGCACAAGAGCCAAACACACAAGAGCCAAACACTCAAATCAGCGTCCAAAAATATATCAGTATCAGCTATTTGCTTCTAAACAGTTTTTTGTTTGCAGGCCTGTGTTATAAATGTCTTCTAGTTTCTCAGTAGGTAGATACAGGTTAGATACAGGTATTTCTGAGCTATGAGGAACAGGGAGCATTACCGACGAGATGTTTGGATAACAAATTTCTTTCTTATTAATTAAATTGTACCCCTTCACGTTACATGAACAGAAAAATCTCCAGTTCTTTTCCAGTAATGACGACTTATGACACTATATACTCATCACCTTCCATAATTAACAAAATCTATTGGTGGATACGAAACTCAAAAATTTTTCATTTTATCAATTTTAAATTTTTTGAAAAAAATGGTACGTCATGGAATTGTTTTACTATTTTTCTCTAAATCAGCGTCCAAAAATCTATCAGTATCAGCTATTGATTTCTAAACAGTTTTTTGTTTGCAGGTCTGTGTTATAGTTTGCATTTCACCACGTATTTTACCATGTATGTAAAAATTACATTCTAAAGTTTTGTAAAACCCTTACGTGAAAAAAATTTCTGAAAGCAAATTCGGATCCTACATGCAACAATCCATAAGATTTTTTATTACAAATCAGAAACAAAATGACTTTTGACAAGTGTTATTATCACGGTAGTCACGTGTGTCTGTTTATTTTTTAACTTTCTTTCATTTCACCTACCTGAGCCTTGAAAATGGATTACTTCTTTGAAGAATATATATATATATATATACTGGTGAAATAAATTAAGAGAATTTGCATATTTTATCGAATTTCATGAAAAGAACTGAACTGAATGTAAAACCACCGCTTCTAGACAAAAATGCAAATCTTGTACGTCAAATACGTAAGCGTACACGTGTGTGTAGACGGAGCCAGTAGAGAAACAGACTTTATGAGCGCGCGTAAGTTAAGACGCATTTCGTTCGCTAGCACACCTCGGCGAATTTCTTGGTGATATTTTGCAGCAATCGGTAAATTTCAAATTGTAACAGTAAAAATGAGTAACCACCAACGTTTAGATGATGGAATGAGGTGGCAAATTGTGGGGAGGCTAGAAACAGGCGAATCTCAAGTCCAAATTTGTAGAGAGTTCAATTTAACGCTCAGCGTCGTGTGTAACTTATGGAAACAGTTCCAGGATACCGGATCCATCGAGAGAAAGACTGGGCAAGGTCGTCCAAGAGCCACAACGGCCAGAGAAGATCGCCATTTGTCGATTATAGAGAGGCGTACCATTTTTCTCAGCTCTCTCGTGACTTGCATGCAGCCACAGGAACCTGTGTATCAAGTGTGACTGTTTCCAAAAGACTTCATGAGAGAGGGTTGTTTTGCGAGAGGACCTGCTGTTTGCGTCCCGCTCACTTCTACGAACAGGGGAATCCGTTTATAATGTTGCAGAGAGCATAGAGATTGGAGTATGGATCAATGGGAGCACAAGAGCCAAACACTCAAGAGCCAAAACATTATGACCACCTGTCAATAACGAGTTGGCCCACCTTTGGAGCGCAACACAGCTTCAACCCGCATTGGCATGGATGCCACAATTCCTTGGTAGATGGCCAGAGACAGATTGTACCAGATGTTTAAGCAACGGTCACGCAAATCCGAGATATTGCGAATTGGTGGTCTTTGAACTCTGAGCTGCCGTCCCATGACATCCCAAATGTGTTCTATCGGATTGAGATCCGGTGAGTTAGGCGGCCAGGACATTAACTGGAATTCAGCATCATGTTCCTGGAACCACTCCAACACAATTTTAGCCTTGTGACACGGGGCGTTGTCCTGTTGGAACATTCCATTTCCAGCTTGAAAAACAGAGGCCATGTAAGGGTGCAACTGGTCCGTAATGATGTTCAGATACCCTGTAGCATTCATGGTCTGCTCTACCACAACCACGGGTCCCAGAGACGCCCAATAGAACGTCCCCCAAAGCATAATACCGCCACTACCGGCCTGTGTATGACCTACTGTACATTGAGGGAGCAACAGTTCGCCTGGAATACGGCGTATCGGCCATCGGCGTGATGAATGACAAACCGTGATTCATCTGACCAGGCAACTCTCTCCCACTGATCCATGAACCAGTCGCGATGTTCCCGGGCCCAGCGCAGGCGCAGTTGGCGATGACGCTTGGTCAGCAAAGGCACACGAGTGGGACGTTTGCTGCGTAGCCCCATATCCAACAGTGTCCGCTAAACAGTGTGCTGCGATACTATTCTACTTGGCCCTGCATTGTATTGGGCTGTCAGCTGAGCCACTGTCTGGCTCCGCTTTTGCTTCACCATGCGAGACTGTCTCCGACGACCTTTTTCTTTGATAGAGTGTGGACGTCCAACACCATGTCGTCTACTTCTGGTTTCACCGTCATTCATCCACTTTGCATAAGTACTAACAACTGTAGGTCGCGAACAACCCACGAGTCATGCAGTTTCGGAAATACTTGTTCCGAGCCTTCGAGCCATTACAATCTGCCTTCTATCAAAGTCGCTTAGATCCGCAGCCTTTCCCATCACACACAGAAGTAAGTGAAAGAATGATTCTTCAGACTCTCCAGCAGCAGTTAAATACCACTTCCACCTGATCACGTGCCTTCCATGTTATCCAG
Source organism: Dolomedes plantarius (assembly GCA_907164885.2). Taxonomy (NCBI): domain Eukaryota; kingdom Metazoa; phylum Arthropoda; class Arachnida; order Araneae; family Dolomedidae; genus Dolomedes; species Dolomedes plantarius. The sequence continues at coordinate 136,469,859 of OU015491.1, read as the reverse complement.
GTGAATTCATAGCAAAATGTAGGGGTGGTCATAATGTTTTGGCTCTTGAGTGTATGTACGTATCAAATTTCATTAAAATCGGTACAGTAGTTCTAGAGATAATGGAGCAAGTCTGCAAATTCTCTTAATTTCTTAAACCAGTATACATATAAAAATGTATATATATATATATATATTTTTTTTTTTGTGTGTGTGCGCGTGTGCGCGTGTGCGCGTGTATGTGAATGAATGCTCCCTGACTGCCAGCTAGGTTGACTTTTTTCTTTAATTTTTTATTTCGGTCTGAGAGAAATTTCGGGTGACTGGGTTTCGAATAAGTGATTTCCTACAGTACATATACGTAATTTCACTTTTACGGATAGGTAATTGTTTTTAATATATTCGTGAAAAATCTGTCTCACGTATGACTATAACTACTTATGCATGTATTAATGTATTTTTCAGATACGAAAGACTGCAGTCCATGAGAAAATTTATCACAACTAAGCTTGTATAAAATTAAAAATTAAGTTTTCAAGATTGATATGTGAAGTACGTAGTATGAAATTTAATATGTATAATAATTTTTGAAAATGAAATTATATTTTTTGAAATCAAAATAAAATTATTTTCGATTATCATTATTCAGCGTGAAGTATTTGAAAACTTTTTGGTTAGATTCTGTTAGTTGATATTGCGATTGAAATTTATAATGTTTAAAATATAAAAAATACCTAATTTTCATTTAACGATCCGTACAAATGCCATTAATTAATTTCTTGATTCAGTTGTTTAGTTTAAAAATGACACTTTGTGATTTGGATAGAATATCGATGAAAGGCATCTCACATCACGGAAACTAATTAGTAAAGTATATTTGAAAACATTTATATTTAAATGGTATGAGTGAAACATATTAGATTTTTTTCTAATAACTAAAATTTATTTATCACTAGGCGTTACATTTTGGCTAATCCTCGAAGAAAGTGTAAATTCATATTTCATTGAATGCACAGATGTTGAAATTAAACACATTTCTAAAGAAACTATACACCAAAGAAAGTTTACAATTGCATGTTTGTGCACAAATTCTGAAATTAAACAAGTTCATGGGACTTTGATTTTTATATTAAAAAGTAGCTTGATATTTATCCATTCATTTTCAAGTCTAATTTTTTCCAACTAAAAACATATGCAAAAGGCATTTATTGCTTCAATGACTACAAGTGAACCTTACTTCATAAAATTGCATTTTGAAAATAAAAAATATATGTATATGGTAATTATATAAATTCTACTAAGAGGATTTAAGGGAAAATATATGGTCCGACTAATTAATTACCTCTGACGAATCAATTGACAAGCATATGTGTGAAAGTTATTTTTCTTCACCAAGTTTGGAAAAAGTTTTCCTGAATCCACAGATTTGAACACTTCTAATGAACATGATTTATCAGGCTTTCTAATCAAAAGTAAATTGCAGATGCGATAAAAATCTTCGTAGGAGCTTTGAATTCAGTAAAGTTTTACTAGAGCTTGAACTGAGGAATATTTAATCATACCAAGTCACGAATTTAAACTAAATTTTTTCATTCTACTTACTTAAAAAATTATAGTAGTAAAATTAAAGATAACACAAATATTCCTTAAGAGCTTTTAAGAACAATTTTTTAAGAAGAAAAACTTCACAGAAGAGATTATATTTTTCTTTTAAATGTCAAAAATCTGTAATTACAACGAGGAACACTTATATTGCAAATGAAATTCTTCATATATGGGAGAGGAATCGGCTTTAAGAAGTAGGTCCTAGTCTAATTAGCCCTCGTGTATCAAAAAATGACCTCACAATCAACCAATCATGTGTGAGTGCGGCTTCTCGCCCCTGTGCTCCAATTAAATATTAAGAAATATATTTTCAGGGCATGATTATTCGCAGCACATTCGGAGAAAAAGGCAGACTACTGATTTGGCAGTTAGTTGCCAATGAATGTATACGGTGATATTAAATTCAGCAATTTAATGGTTTAAAAAATTAATGGATTCCACAAATGTAGCTCCTATGTTTATTTTTGTCCTCAATTGTTCACATAAATACCTTATATCTAAAGAATCTAAGAAAAAATTATAAGTCAAATATTGACAAATTACAGGCTATAGACACATATCTTTACTACTCAATTATATCCATAACACTGGTCTGCATGAAAATCGGCCCTGACACCATTCCTGCTGATTCTTATGTAAAATGACCTCCTGGATCCTAATATGACCTCCGTTTTCTCCCATCACCTACTGTTTTCGGGGGAGGCCTCCCACCTATTTTCATCACTTTTCGATAATTTGGAGGGATGAAAAGGATTATTTTAGCCTTTACATTTCTTCTAAAACGCTAGAGAGGTTAAAAGTTCTAAAACATAACAATTTGTAGCAAGGAGGTGGATTTGGTGTTGGTGGGGGATTTGACCCCTTAAATTGAAAAAAAAATCATTAAAAATGATCGATTTTTCCTGTTTTTTCGCATATATATCTAATATATAAAAATGAATGTTTGTCTCTCTGTAATTGTATAGAAATCCACAGTTTAGGAGCAACGATCGTGAAATTTTACATGCAGGCGTCTTTAAAAACAGCCGAGGGTCTGAAGAACTTCAAAAATCGAAATTAATTACCGTTGATTTTTAACTAATAAAAAACCAACAATTTTGAAACTAAATGTAAGCTGTTACACTTTGTGGAATCACCCCTCTGAATATGGCGTCCACGTTAGGGTTAGCTGGCAAACAGCGAGCGAAAAGATAAAAATAAATAAAATCAAAAAGTTTCGAGTCATATATTAAACCAGAATAATAAATGAAAATAATAATCTTTCAAGTCAGATTTTATGCTCTAAAATAAATCGGATCCAACGGCATATTGACACTCTCATACGCGATGGAAAATTCGAATCAACCACTCTAAGTGTCATGAGATCTTTTTTTAATCGCTACTGCAATCCCCCTCGCTTATGTCTTTGTGTCTATTGAAGAGTTAAAGACTAAGCTTCTATCCTGCTAACTTATTTCTGACTTAAAACTGCTCTTACTCCATAAATTCATGTATATTCACCAACCCATAGCAACTTTCCAGTAATCTTAGTACGAATATTTCTCTATTTACTGAACAAAACAGCATGTCATCGTGGCGCATTCGGTAAAATCGTTCATTTCGTACGCTTCATGACCCGGGTTCGAATACGGATCGTACAAATTTTGCTAAACCTGTATTTTCAGCTTTTTTATGGAGGCTTTTTTATTTCATTTTTAAAATTATTATTATTATTATTTTTATTTATTATTTTTTTAAATTATTTTTACTTTATTTTATTATTTTTAAAAATTATTATTTTTATTTTATTTTATTTTTCATATTATTAATGTGTATAACATTTCGTATACTTTTTTTTCTATGTTATTTATACTGTGTTTAGATTTTAAATGGATTTTGGTAGGTTTATTATAAATTTATATATTTTATGTTTTACTTTTCAGGATTTTTTGCTCCAATGATAAAGGCTAAATCTTTTCTATGTTATTTATACTGTGTTTAGTTTTAAAATTGATTTTGGTTAACAAACATTCGACAATTTTACATTTTTCCTTTTCAGCTTTTAGTGGTTTATTATAAATGTATATATTTTATGTTTCATTTTTCAGGGTTTTTTTCCTCCAATGATGAAACGCTAAATCTAGCTGAATGCTGAAGAAATTATTGTAAATTTATGGTTTTTTATGTTGGGTTTTCTTTTTATTCATGCGTATAACATTTCACATGCTTTTTATTCTATGTTATTTATACTGTGTTTAGTTTTTAAATTGATTTTGGTTAACAAACATTCTTAAAATCCCGGGCAACGCCGGATAAATTATCACCTGTGTAGGTTGATAATTTATAAATTTTAAAACTGTTACCACATGTATATTTGAAGATCCACAAGAACTTTCCAATATTTTTAATTAATAAATAACCAACAACTTTTGAAGGATGCGACTGTCGATTCACAGACGTTGAGTAGATGGCGCCACTATTTTAAATTTTTAGTATTCCAACCATGAAGCTACAGATGCTTCAGGATTCCAACCCATCTGAAAACCAACACTTCGCTACGGAATACATTCAAATTAAAAACAACGTCAAAGTATGTAATTAATGGCAATATATATATATATATATATATATATAATAACGATCAATATATATACAACGATCAATGTATACAAATGATGTAAGAAAACAAAAAAATATATTTTTTTAAAAATCGTAAGGGATATTTTTATAGACAAAATAATGTAGAAGAAAATATTCAAATTAAATCTAATAGGACATACTAAAGAATATAGTACAGTTTGAGGAACATATCTTTTACTGTATTTTAATATTTTTTTGGATAATGTCCAATCGTCTGCCGCATTAGCAAGAAATTTTTTTTTGTCAATTTCGTTGTTACGTGACGATAAATTTATTTAAAGTACCAGAAAAAGAAATCACATGATCAGCGTTTCATAAATTAAATTGTAAAAATTAATCTTTAAAAATTCACCAAAAATCAGAAAATGGAGGTAAAGATTCGAAAAAAATTTCATTTTAAAGGAATTTTTATGATCTTTTTCGTGATATAAATTTTACATCCCTCAAATTATTATTTTAAATACAAAATTGAAAAAAGTTACAAAAACAGCTTAAAAATTTAATTTAAAAAAATCTAAGAAGAATTTTTCAAAAATCTTTCTTAGTGCACCCCTATATTATAAGAAGAATCGCCATGCAAAATTTCAGTCCTTAGGTTCAGCGGTTTAGTCTGTACTTTGTATGTCATTCAGTCAATCATTTTGTCAGTCAGTTACGGAAATGTTTTATATATATAGATTTTTATTACTATCTTTATATCGTAACGTTAACTTCATGCGCACGCATTATTTTCCTATACTTTTTTTTTATTATATTTATAATAGCGTAATTTTCATATGATTTTAAGCAACAATCGTTTTTAACTGGCATTCAATTGGCTGTTAAGGGGGCTCACAACCTTTGAAACTTCGAAAAATCGATTTTTGGTTTTTGCTATATTCTGATTTTTGGGACATTTCTGAACAATATGCAAAAAACAGCATAAAAAAATTTGCATTATTTCTCGAGTTATGAGAGTTTATGTAAAGCTCACTCTATTGCCATACCCATGTTATTCCAACTTTAACTTCAGTTTTCTCAAATATGTGAATTTTGGGTTTGCGCGCACTGTTACTCCCAAACTATGTGTGCTAGACACACAAAATTTTTATCAGATTTGTATTATAAGCTTCTTTACACACTAAAACCAGAAAAGTAAAAAAAAATTGTAAAAACATTTTTTACACTTGAAAATGATTTCAAAACTTGCTAAATTTTAAATTTTTAAAAATTTTATGTAAATTTTTCAATTTAAACTATATTTTTTGTATATTTTTTGGTTTTACATTAAACTTGATTGTATTATTAATTTAATTTGACCAAAAAATAGTTTCTGTATGCATATTTCTTAATTTTATGATGCGCGAAACATCCAGTGATTTTTTTCCCTTTTTAGTAATGTGTACATTTAAAAATAAAATTTTAAAATTATTTATGGCTTTAGAAGTTCTATTTTTGTATAAAATATAACTGAAGACTTGTAATTTTGATATAAAACAAAAAATTATATATATATATTAATATTATTGGAGTTTCAGTAGCTCGATTTTGATCATGTTTAGGGTCATGTCCCCTTAGTCAAAGGTTGTGAGCCCCCTTAAAACTTTATATTTACATCCTATTTAAAAGAAGTAGGGTGTAAATTGTAGGGTAGAAAGTTGGTAAAATCAAAATTTTGTGCAATGTATTTAATTTCTCGATTAAAAGTAGTTTTTTTCTAAAAATTAATGTATTTCGCATGGAAAGCTAAATATTTTATGCACGCGGTTTATATTATTATTACTATCTTTATATCGTAACGTTAACTTCATGCGCGAGCATTATTTTCTTATTTTTTTTTAATTATCATCTTTATAATATCTTTATTTTCATATGGTTTTAAACAACTATCGTTTTTATTCATATTATGTTGGTTTTTTATTAATTAAAAATTAAGGGTAATTAATTTCGATTCCGGAAGTTCTTATTATCTTTATTTTCATATGCTTTTTCATTTACGAATTGTTCAACTGTTGGTTAAAAAACTTTTGAGTTATTTATATATTTGTGTGTGTTTAATTATTGAAATTAATAAATTTATATTTCTGGAGAGGATGTTTCAGTTTTTAGTGGTACTATGATGAAACTCTGAATGCACCAAAATTCTGAGGAGTTTATTATGGAGAGAAAAGGAATTTAATATGTAGAGGATGTTTATAGGAGTTAAATGTGGAGAGGAGTTGAATGGTTTGCAGCCCTCAATCAAACACTTCATTTTTTAAGAGGCAACGCTGCTGTCATATCATGGTTCTATTGGAAATTTCTGCTGAACCTGTAATTTCAGCTCCTTTTTTTTGCCCCAATGATGAAAGGCTAATTCTAGCTGAATTCTGAAGAGTTTATTATCTATACTTATATATAAAGAGAGAGAGCGATTTTGTACGTGGAGGGTAATCTCCGGAACCACTGCACCTATTTGAAAAATTCTTTCACTGTTTGAAAGGTACATTATTCCAGATGGACATAGGCTATATATTATGTATATCTGATCAGTAGAAATAAAGTTAGGGGGGATACTCTAGATTTGTGTGCACAGCCGCCATCTTGGATTTTTCCGCCAGGGTTTGGCGCATTTCGCATGGCGATAATTATTGCGTTCTGGTAAAAATAACCCAATGTCAAATTCTCTAATTTTAAGATGAAACAGTTATTTCTGGTGTGATCTTTTAATTACAGTATAATAATTTTAGGTCAGATCTTGGCCTTGACCTGGAAATCTGAGTCAAATTGACTATACTCAAAAGAGTAAATTATTTTTAAAACTAAGAGTCTTTTTGTTGAAAATTTTTGAATCCATTATCAGTTTTTCGTTAACTTATTAAATTTAAGTTGCTTTTAATTTTGTTTATCGATTGTCAATTAGTATACTATAATGATACACCATTTCATTTATTTGAAGTAAAAATTATCTGCCATCATTTTTTCGTAAAATGTAAAATACAGTATACATTTTAAATACAATATATTTTAAAATATTTTATAATTCCAAGTTGTAGTGGATTACAAATAAATTTAAATAACTGAAGTTCAACTTCTCTCTCCCCAGGAACCTAAGTTAAAAAGTTAGTCAAGGTTAAGTTATTGGTTTAGGAAAAGGTTTTTTTTCCTTATTTCCAACACAGCAGGATAAATGGTCAAATAATCCTTGTCCCAATTTTATTGTATGCACCAAATATTTGGTTAAGGTCAAATCTGAAGCAAAATTTCATTACCACAATGCCCTAACCAAATAAATAAAAAAAAAAGTGCATCTGGTTACTCACCATAAATTTATGGGTTCATAATTATTTTACATTTTTCAAAGCTGAATTTTAGATAATTTTTAAATTGCAAGTTATTTAGGTGGTACGAAAATGCTGTATTTTTTTTCTAATTAACAATATATTGGCATAATATTTTGGTGATTCATTGCTATTAGTCAAAGAGTTAGGGCAAACTGAATAGATGGCATTGAAATTTTATCTGTAAGTAAAATTCATTTGACCAAATTTTTCATATGGATCATAATTTGAAAAGGTAGTTTTTAATTAAAAATGACAAAAAAAAATCTCAGTCCAACAATTAAATGATTTTTCAAAAATATTTCTAAGTTTCACAATTTAAAAAGGTCGTTTTTATTAAAAAAGCTAAAAGAAAACCCCAAAATTTCCAATATTTGAGAATGATTTTTTCAAAAAAGTGGTTTTTATCAAAAACCCAAAAATAAATCTAAGTCCAACGTTTAAATGATTTTTCAAAATTTTTTCTAAGTTTCATAATTTAAACAGGTGGTTTTTATTAAAAAAGCTAAAAAAATTCAAAGTCCAGCTTTTTGAAAACACCGCTTAAAACACATTGGCGAGAAATTTTCCACTCCTCAAAACACGGTAAAATCGCCAAGTTGGCGCAAAAAAATCCAAGATGGCGGCCGTGAACACAATTATTAAGTAACGTAATATTAATTTGAATATTATTTTAGGTGCTTAAAATTAAAAAAACATTCTTTACTTAAAATTCTTTTTTTATTTTTGTATTTTTATTTCATCTCTTACTCTAATTTTGAGATACCAATGTGTATCTACACTTCTATAATCTATATATATATAAAACAGTTCCGTAACTGGCTCATTCATTCACTGACTGACTGACTGACTGACATACAACGCACAGACCAAACCGCTGGACCTAAAGGGCTGAAATTTTGCATGGTGATTCTTCTAATAGTGTAGGGGTGCACTAAGAAAGATTTTTCAAAAATTCTTCTTAGATATTTTAAATTAAATTTTTAAGCTGTTTTTTAAACTTTTTTTACGTTTGCATTTAAAATAATACATTGAGGGTTATAAAATTTATATCACGAGAAAAATCATAAAAATTCCTTCAAAATGAAATTTTTTTCGAATTTTTACCTCCATTTCCTGATTTTTGGTGAATTTTTAAAGATTAATTTTTAGAATTTAATGTATTAAATGCTGATCACGTGATTTCTTTTTCTGGTACTTTCAATAAATTTATCGTCACGTGCGTAACAACTAAATAGACAAAAAATATATTTTTTTCTCTTTCTAATGCAGCAGATGATTGGATATTATACAAAAAAAATGCATATCCCTTACGATTTTTTTATAAATCTATATCTATAAAGGAAGAAGTCCTGACTTATATATATATACATATATACACGTATCAACGCCCAGCAAAAACTATTGAAGATACAGATATCAAATTTTAGGAGCTTATTACTTTTGTGCTGAAGGCGTCATTTAAGAAGCGATTTTTCAAAATTCGCCCCCCAAGGGGGGGAGGGGGGCAAAACGTGTTTTTTACATATTCCTTCATATCTCAAAGAAGGATATTGATATCCATAACATTCTTGCTTTAAAATGTAAGTAACATGAATACCTAAAAACCAATTTCAGGATTTTTCAAAATTAGGTCCCCAAGGGGGGGAGGGGGGAGAAACGTGTTTTTACGTGTTTTATCACATTTTCCTTCATATCTCGAAGAAGAAAACACATATTCATAAGATTCTTGCTTTAAAATGTAAGGAACATAAATACCTAAAAACCAATTTCAGGATTTTTCAAAATTCGCCCCCCAAGGGGGGGGGAGGGGGCAAAACGTGTTTTTTACATATGCCTTTATATCTCAAAGAAGAAAATCAATATCCATAAGATTCTTGCTTTAAAATGTAAGAAACATGAATACCTAAAAACCAGTTTTAAGATTTTTCAAAATTCGTCTCCCAAGGGGGAGAGGGGGGCTAAACGTGTTCTTACGTGTTTTATCTATATATATAAAGGAATCAACACCCAGCAAAAACTATTGGAGATACAGATATCAAATTTTAAGAGTTTATTACTTTTGGGCTGAAGGCGTCATTTAAGAAGCGATTTTTCAAAAATCGCCCCCCCCAACGGGGGGGAGGGGGCAAAACGTGTTTTTTACATATTCTTTCGTATCTCAAAGAAGGAAATTGATGTCCATAAGATTCTTACTTTAAAATGTGAGGAACACGAATACCTTAAATCCAATTTCAGGATTTTTTAAAATTTCGCCCCCGGGGAGTGGGGGGGATAAAATATATATATCTTTATATATAAAAGGCAAAGTCTGTGTGTGTGTGACCGAGTTTTTGTCTGCTCGCGGCGCAGCGCAAAGACGGTAGGTCGGACAGTCTTGAGATTCGACACGAAGATGCCTCCCGAGGTCTCATTATGCACCTCGAAGCCCTTTTTTCGATTTTTTAATTAGATTTTCCGTAATTAAATATTTAGTCGCGATTTGGAGCTCCCGGACGAGTAAAAGCCCCGTAAATCCTAACGTATCCGTCCAAGAATTTTTTTTTTCGGACGAGCCTATACGGGAAAGATGACACTATACGGAAATCACAATTAAAATTGTCTGTCTTAATTTATCGATTAATTGTGATTTTTTTTCAATCGCCTGTACGCACCCGTTTTTCGGAAAAAAACGCGATTTTGTCCGTGACCCTTTTTTCCAAATTGTCGAATCGATACGTAAATGTCGTTACATTTTTACGAAATTTTTATCTAAGAGACCCTAGACATCACAGTTTCGAAAGCCAGAACCAAAATTAATTTACAAATTGTAGTTATTTTTTAATAATTTATTTTATGATTCGGAAACTCTTGCGAGAAATCTCATTTTGGAGATTTCGTTCTTCATTTCCAGACGAAGGTAAAATAGGAGAAAAACCAGTTTTTCGACGTCATGCACGTGATGTGTTGGGGCGTTTGTTTTCTATGAGGGATTCGGTGGTTAAAGGAAATCGATTACTATTGCAGTGATAATCGATTAAAAAATCACATTTAGTAATGCCGTAATTTTTTTGGCCAGCACTTAGTTAATATCATATAATTTGTGGTGTATTTGTGGAAAAAATCTATGAAGATTTCAAAGAATTTCAGCATGTGGAGGATGTGATATATTCGCTTTCAAGGAAATCGATTACTATTGCAGTGATATTCGATTAGTAATCCTATGTCAAAAATTTTGCCAAAATGTGCCAGAAAGGATTAAATTTATATGGGTAAAATAATGTATCGTGGTAAGGAAAAGGATGACAGCGACGCCCATTAACAAAGGGTTAAGGCTACTAAAAAATTGGTAATTACATTACCCGAGCAACGCCGGGACGGGTACAGCTAGTATATATATACATATATACACGTATCAACGCCCAGCAAAAACTATTGAAGATACAGATATCAAATTTTAGGAGCTTATTACTTTTGTGCTGAAGGCGTCATTTAAGAAGCGATTTTTCAAAATTCGCCCCCCAAGGGGGGGAGGGGGGCAAAACGTGTTTTTTACATATTCCTTCATATCTCAAAGAAGGATATTGATATCCATAACATTCTTGCTTTAAAATGTAAGTAACATGAATACCTAAAAACCAATTTCAGGATTTTTCAAAATTAGGTCCCCAAGGGGGGGAGGGGGGAGAAACGTGTTTTTACGTGTTTTATCACATTTTCCTTCATATCTCGAAGAAGAAAACACATATCCATAAGATTCTTGCTTTAAAATGTAAGGAACATAAATACCTAAAAACCAATTTCAGGATTTTTCAAAATTCGCCCCCCAAGGGGGGGGAGAGGGCAAAACGTGTTTTTTACATATGCCTTTATATCTCAAAGAAGAAAATCAATATCCATAAGATTCTTGCTTTAAAATGTAAGAAACATGAATACCTAAAAACCAGTTTTAAGATTTTTCAAAATTCGTCTCCCAAGGGGGAGAGGGGGGGCTAAACGTGTTCTTACGTGTTTTATCTATATATATAAAGGAATCAACACCCAGCAAAAACTATTGGAGATACAGATATCAAATTTTAAGAGTTTATTACTTTTGGGCTGAAGGCGTCATTTAAGAAGCGATTTTTCAAAAATCGCCCCCCCCAACGGGGGGGAGGGGGCAAAACGTGTTTTTTACATATTCTTTCGTATCTCAAAGAAGGAAATTGATGTCCATAAGATTCTTACTTTAAAATGTGAGGAACACGAATACCTTAAATCCAATTTCAGGATTTTTTAAAATTTCGCCCCCGGGGAGTGGGGGGCTTAACGTGTTTTTCACGTATTCATTCATATCTCAAAGAAAGAAACAGATATCCATAAGATTCTTGCTTTAAAATGTAAGGAACACGAATACATTAAAAAAAATTTCAGGATTTTCAAAATTTGGTCCCCCCATGGGGGGGAGGGGGGGCAAAACATATTTTTTACATATTCCGTCATATCTCAAAGAAGGAAACAGATATCCATAAGATTCTTGATTTAAAATGTAAGAAACACGATTAAATGTAACAAACACGATCAATGTCACGATTTTTCGACATTCGCTTTAGATTTTGAAAAAATTGCTAGAAACAATCGAATAATTTATATTTCCTATATATCACCATTTTGAACACCAAATTGGTGGTAGGAGAAAAGAGAGAGATCAATCTTAATTAAATGAAGTGTGGAAAGGTGTGTGTGAATTGTATATATTTCGGTTGTTAGTACGTATACATCTAGAGCTCAGGTTAACTCCATTCATTTTTATTATCCTGGGCAACGTCAGGTAATTCTTTGTTTATGAAATCGGCGATTTTCACAAGGGTTTATGGGGAAGCCCTCAAACTCCTCGAAGGGCCGGGATCCAGTGGGTTATCAAAATTGAAAGAAACATTTTAATGCTGACATTAGCATGAGGAGGGGGGGGGGGGTTATTATAATATGCTGATGGGATGATGACCAGTGGAGAGGGGTATAGATTGCCATAAAATACAAATATACATATCATACAAGTAAGCTTTATTAAGGGTTCACCCGTGCAACGCCGGGTATATAAAGCTAGTAAATTTATATATTTATAGATTTCACGAGGTTTCTTTTCTATGTTATTTATACTGTGCTTAGTTTTAAATTAATTTTGGTTAACAAACATTAGAGAATTTGACATTTTTACTTTTCAGATTTTAGTACTACAATGTTGAAAGGCTGAAATTCTGAGACGTGTATAACATTTCACATATATTTTTTCTATGTTATTTATACTGTGTTAATTTTTAAATTGATTTTGGTTAACAAACATTCTTAAAATCCCGGGCATCGCCGGGTACTTCAGCTAGTATATATATATATATATATATATATATATATATATATATATATATATATATATATATATATATATATATATATATATATATATATATATGCAGGGTGGTCCAAAATTATTGAGCGTATTTCATGTTACGAAAAAAAAGAACATATGAGATACGTACAAGTTTATTCTTTTCTTGGAAAAAGAATTTAAATATACTTTACACATCAAAATTTTAAACATTAAATAGATTCCACATATGCCGATAGATGGCGTGACAACATTATATATATATATATTTATTTATAATGCATTGCAGTTGTTGAATGAACATAGTGAAAGGATACAGAAAAATTATCATTCTTTTTATTGTGATTGAAAAAAAAAAATTTCCTCATAAAAGAAGCAGAAATATTAACATTTCTGACTAAAATTCATCTATATCTATAAAGGAAGAAGTCCTGACTTATATATACACTGCTGGCCACTGTAAATGCAACACCCTGAAGAAAACATGCAAATAACATGGAATTTACAACATGCATTAGCGGAGGTGAGATATGCAAATGATTAGAATTTCAGCGCAGACGCACATCACGCGTGCCTGTGGCGCCACTTCAAAGCGCTATTTAAGGCTTGGAGATTTCGACGATTTCAAGTTCGGCAATTGTGTTTTTCTTGTGGTTTTTTAAAAAAAACGATCAATTATGCCTCGTCGAAAACAGCGATCATCTTTTGATCAAGTATCCGAGATCGACAGAGGAAGGATAGTGGCCTACCGAGATTGTGGATTATCTTTCAGGGAAATCGGTAGTCGTGTTTGACGAAACCAAACAACTGTAATGCGGATATGTGATCGTTGGATGCAGGAAGGTACGACGGACCGGCGTGTTCGATCGCATCTACCTCAGCGCACCACTTCACGTGATGACAGGCAAATTGTGCGCATGGCAGTGACGGATTGCTCAGTCACATCACGAACCGTAGCACAGCACATGCAGTCTGTAACGCATCATCCAGTGTCTGCGCGTACCATTCGACGCCGTTTACAGCAGAGTGTTCTGTCCGCAAGACGTCCATTGCTTTGTCTACCCTTGACGCAGAACCACAGACGTCTCCGCCGCCAATGGTACGATGACAGAAGGATGTGGACGGCAGAATGGAATGAAATTGTCTTTACTGACGAGTCACGCTTCTGTCTTCAACACCACGATGGTCGCATTCGAGTCTGGAGACACCGTGAAGAGAGGATGCTGAACAGCTGCGTTATGCACCGCCACACTGGTCCTGCACCGGGTATTATGGTATGGGGCGGTATTGGATATCACTCTCGCACAATCCCTAGTGCGCATTGCCGGTACTTTAAACAACCAGCGCTACATCTCCGAGGTGTTGGAGCCAGTTGTCCTTCCTTATCTTCAGGGCTTGCCCACAGCCATATTTCAACAGGATAATGCGCGACCACACGTGGCACGCAGTGTGCAACGGTTCTTCGTCAATCGCCAGATTGAAATGCTTCCCTGGCCGCCTCGTTCTCCGGATCTTTCGCCGATAGAAAACATGTGGTCCATGGTTGCTCTACGTTTGACCCAGATTCCATCCCCAGCTGCCACAGCAGATCAACTTTGGCAACGTGTGGAAGCTGCTTGGTCTGCTGTACCCCAAGAACTCATCCAAAGTCTCTTTGAATCAATGCCGAGGCGTGTGGCAGCGGTGATCTCCAACAATGGCGGCTACTCTGGCTACTGATTTTGGCAAGAACCACACTTCACAGAAGTCTATAAATTTAATCATTTGATACTTGGTCAACATGTTATCTACAAAATAAATTTTGTTGTGATATCTCTTGTCTTTCTTGGTGTTGCAATTTGGGTGGCCAGCAGTGTATATATATATATACACACGTATCAACGCCCAGCAAAAACTATTGGAGATACAAATATCAAATTTTAGGAGCTTATTACTTTTGTGCCGAAGGCGTCATTTAAGAAGCGATTTTTCAAAATTCGCCCCCCAAGGGGGGGAGGGGGGCAAAACGTGCTTTTTACATATTCCTTTATATCTGAAAGAAGAAAATTGATATCCATAAGATTCTTGCTTTAAAATGTAAGAAACATGAATACCTAAAAACCAATTTCAGGATTTTTCAAAATTCGTCTCCCAAGGGGGAGAGGGGGGGCTAAACGTGTTCTTACGTGTTTTATCTATATATATATAAAGGAATCAACACCCAGCAAAAACTATTGGAGATACAGATATCAAATTTTAAGAGCTTATTACTTTTGTGCTGAAGGCGTCATTTAAGAAGCGGTTTTTCAAAATTCGCCCCCAAAGGGGGGGGAGGGGGGCAAAACGTGTTTTTTACATATTCTTTCGTATATCAAAGAAGGAAATTGATGTCCATAAGATTCTTACTTTAAAATGTGAGGAACACGAATACCTTAAATCCAATTTCAGGATTTTTAAAAATTTGGCCCCAGGGGACGGGGAGGGGGGGCTTAACTTGTTTTTCACGTATTCCTTCATATCTCAAAGAAAGAAACAGATATCCATAAGATTCTTGCTTTAAAATGTAAGGAACACGAATGCATGAAAACCAATTTCAGGATTTTCAAAATTCGGCCCCCCAAGGGGGTTAGGGGGGCTAAACGTGTTTTTTACATATTCCGTCATATCTCAAGGAAGGAAACAGATATCCATAAGATTCTTGATTTAAAATGTAAGAAACACGAATAAATGTAACAAACACGATCAATGTCACGATTTTTCGACATTCGCTTTAGATTTTGAAAAAATTGCTAGAAACAATCCAATAATTTATATTTCCTATATATCACAATTTTGAACACCAAATTGGTGGTAGGAGAAAAGAGAGAGATCAACCTTAATTAAATGAAGTGTGGAAAGGTGTGTGTGTGTGTGTGTGTGTGTGAATTGTATATATTTCGGTCGTTAGTACGTATACATCTAGAGCTCAGGTTAACTCCATTCATTTTTATTATCCTGGGCAACGTCAGGTAATTCTTTGTTTATGAAACCGGCGATTTTCACAAGGGTTTACGGGGAAGCCCTGAAACTCCTCGAACGGCCGGCATCCAGTGGGTTATCAAAATTGAAAGAAACATTTTAATGCTGACATTAGCATGGGGGGGTTATTATAATATGCTGATGGGAAGATGACCAGTGGAGAAGGGTATAGATTGCCATAAAATACAAATATACATATGATACAAGTAAGCTTTATTAAGGGCTCACCCGTGCAACGCCGGGTATATAAAGCTAGTAGGGTATATAGCTTGGGAAAGTTTGATCACAATGTCACGTTATTAACCATTATAAAAGAAGATAGACCGTGAGGTAATATGTTTTGATATAAGATGAAATAAAATAAATTGCCCTTACAGCAAAATAGATTATGAATTTTATTGCGTCTGATAGCATCCCGGTGATTCGAGTCTATCATTAATATTTGAATCCATGATCCATAAAATTCCCATTTGGCTAATACATAAGATTTTGCAAACAAGGAATAAAGTAAAATAAAACTGTTGGGGTATGGAGCTAAAAGCAAAATGATTAAAAATTTACCATAACATCTAAAATAATCATACAGTTCAAATTTCGAAGTCTACTACATGTCTTCAAAATTTAAATTGAGTGATTATTTTGCCCGCAACAGAAATTTTTTTAAATCAATTGCT
This sequence comes from Dolomedes plantarius, assembly GCA_907164885.2. Lineage (NCBI taxonomy): Eukaryota > Metazoa > Arthropoda > Arachnida > Araneae > Dolomedidae > Dolomedes > Dolomedes plantarius. The sequence continues at coordinate 136,453,342 of OU015491.1, read as the reverse complement.
CTTTCCACGTAAACTTTTGTATTAAACAATCGAAGGCATTTTTTAGACAATTATATTTAACATTGGATGATTCAATTTTTATGATAATTTTTACTGTTTATTTCTTTTTTGTCTACCTTACTTTTGAAGGTAACTTTTTATTTCTCAATGGATTTCACGATAAACTCTTGGGTAATTTAAATATTTCATTTTACTCTACACAAAAAAGAAACAAAATAGATGCAAATGAAAATAAATTATTGCAAAGGCAACGCTAAATTCAAAATTTTTTAAATTGTATAAACTGAGACTATGTCTTAAAATTTCGAAATTTATTAGAATACCGTAATTCAGTGAATTATGATAAACTAATTAATGAGAGTCTAAGTCCCGTATGAAGAAACATGATTGTCAATCTTTTTATATCTCATTATCAATATACACTCTTAGACGAAAAAACAAACAAATGAGGCACCAAGAAGGGGTCATGCAAATTGATATGCATACAGGTTTCGACAGAAAATGCAAAATTTTAAAGTTTGGTGGCCAATGAATGAAGATGTGACACTGCAGCGCATCTTAACTGCGCAACTGGCAGGATATTATTTCGAGGAGAAATTTCGAAGAGGAGAAATTTCGATTCCAGGTCATAAATTCTTTGCGAATTTCATTCCGTGTACTCAGGTAGACAGTAACTATGCTTCGCATAAAGGTGCGCGTACAATACGCGCAGATGTCAGCATTTGAGATAGGACGTGTAGTTGGGCTCAAAGAAGACGGTTGGTCTTATAGACGAATCGCTAGACCTTTGGATAAGAGCGATGCCACTATTAGACGATGGTGGCAGGAATGGGTGAACCATGGACGAACACAGTGTCAAGAAGGAAGCGGTTGGCCTAGAGAAACGACAGAACGTGAGGACCGAGCAATCGTCAGAGCGGCACTCACAACCCAAGATTCATCATTATCACCGATCGTACATGAAAACTGGTGCTTCAGTGGCCGCAAGGACCATTCATAGGCGGCTCAGAGAAAGTGGGCTGAGCTCACGGCACCCCTTGCGCCGACTATCATTGACCTCTGTACACCGACAAGTCCGTTTGCAGTGGTGTCGGGCACATTCGACCTGGAATGTCACTGACTGGAGTAGAATTGTCTTCATGATGAGTACCACTTCGAATTGAGCCCGATGACCAGCGAATACGTGTCTTTAGACGCCCCGGACAGTGGTGGGATATCAACCTGACTGTCTTCCACCATACGGGCCGACAACCAGGAGTGATGGTCTGTTGTGCCATTTCATTTCATAGCAGGACCCCTTTGGTTGTCATTCGCTGCACCCTTACAGCACAGCGGTGCGTCGACGATATTCTACGCTCCGTTGTGTTGCCCTTCATATCACGCCATCCTGGGATCATATTTCATCAAGACATTGCCCGCCAGCACACGGCGAGAGTTTATACTGCTTGTCTTCATGCTTGCCCAACACTATCTTGGCCAGCAAGGTCGCCGGATCTCTCCCCCATTGATCACATTGGGAGCATTATGGACAGAGACCCCCAATCAGCTCGGGATTTTAATGATCTAACGCGCCAATTTGACAGAATTTGGTACGATATCCCGCAGGAGGACATCCTCGACCTCTATCAATCAATGCCAAGCCAAATAACCGCTTGCATAAGGGCCATAGGTGGACCAATGCGTTATTAACTTTTTCACTTTGTGAAGCTCTTTCTCTTGAATAAATCATCCACTTTTTCTCAGATTTGTTTTTCTGTACATGTGCATCACATCTACTGATTTTCGTTCCATTCGGATAACTCCTTCGTGCGTCGTTTTTTTGTGTCTAATTGTGTAACTCTAGATTAGGGGTTCTGAATATATGCGTGACCACGGTTTTATTAAATTAAAATGACTTTATAGCTAATCCCACCGAAAAACTTGTCAATTTTGTTTATTTACCCTGAAACTGTAAGGCAGTAATGTTTTTTACCAGAAAAAAGTCTCCTTCAGAGCGCAAACTCATTTCGTTAGAAATCTGTCCTGCGTACATTACGAAAATTCTAAACGTCAGTTTGTCTTTCACTAGTCTATGCTGTCGCTTAACTATTTTAGTTTCGCCAACGAAATAAATCAATGTTATTTAGGTAAGAGTTTTTCTATTTTTACTGTTATATAGTTCTGAATCAATATGGTAGGTGCATTATTTTTCTCGAGGTTCTGTTCTGTTCTTGATTTTACATGCCTTTGACTAAGGAATGAATGTTTTTAATGTTCTCCATTTCTTAAAAATTTCATTTTGTTATATTAAAAATTTAATTAAATTATGGAAAAGGCATTTTAGTGTTTTTTTTCTTTATGTCTTAAAAGGTGACTTGAAAAAGGTTGAGAAACACTGCCGTAGAATAAGAAAACTGAAAACTTTTGAAATAAAGAAAGTTTTCTGTTAGCTAAATGCAGTTTATTCCTTGCGAAATTTTAAATTGTCTAACTTTATCGCTTAAGTGTTAAATTTGTCTTTTCTTCTTTTCATCTATGAAGCTACTAAATGAACTACTATTCAAGATTGAAAATTATATGTGAATATTTTAGCATGTCTTTAGCGAAAGGTTTTTTTCTGCACCTCAGTAAACTAAATTAGCGTGTAAAGAAAACTGCACGAGAATAGCATCCAATTAAGGCACTATTTTCTCCACTTTGATAACTGTTCATTGTATCTATGACCGATACATTTTTTGACCGATACTTTCTAGACCTCTGTTTGAAATTTTTACAGCAGTTTAGCTATATAAACCAGTTGCATAATGCGTTTCACATCTCAACTAGCGGATGAAAGAAGGGCAAATGGATTGTATTGATTACTGAACCTCAGATAAAAATTCAAGATCAGCTCAATATGTAAAACGTGTGCCATCCAATTTCTGCCCCTTTTTTCACGTGGCTACATAAGTGATGTTTCATGGAACTGCCTTATTTCCTTGATTTACGTCTCATGCAATTTCAATGCCATGTTTCTCTTTTGTAAAATTCTCCAGGCAATGGATGTATGCGATAAACCTGTATAGTAGTTATAGATGATACACTAAGTGAACTCCCCATTCAATGTGTCAAAAACTTCAGGTTGAAGTATACAGCTATATCTAGTCAGTTTGTGTACAAGACTTGTAGCACAGATGTAACTATCCTGCATGAGGTCAATATATCGATATTTTCCTGAATCCAATGAAAGGAGTTCATTTAATTACTGTGTAATAATCTTTGGGTATCCGATCGTATGCGTGACCACGATAGTCTTTTAATTTCTTTAGGCAATACATACATTTCGTACATTTCGTTTGCATTATACACTGCCATTCACCGAAATTACATAACCAAGAAAGGATTGATCATAAATTTGACTTATGAGTAATTAAACATGGTTAATTCAGATGATTAAAATGTTGGCTGCATATACAGTTATGATGCACTTGCCATACAGACTAAAATGTGTATCGGAGGATATAAAACAAGGTCATAAAATGTTGAATTCGATCGTTATTACACTGCTAGTACGTATATGAGCCTCGTCGATAAACGAGACAACATTACGAGCAGCTGACAGAGATTGAGAGCAAGAACTATTTGGGTTGAGTGAGGATGGTTTGTTGTATCGTGATATTACTGCCCACGCTCCAAACAATTATGCTTATTTCAGACACAATGGACATAAGAAGGTTTGACACATCGTCGGGACGGATCTGAGCTACGGTAGGAAAAGAAGGTGATGGTGGTGACAAATAGTACAGCGATATCCACGGCATTAGCACAATTATGGTAGATGGTGAAATATCAGGTGAAATCTCCCAGCTCTATTCGCTGACGATTGTTGAAGTTTGCTACGGATCGTAGCTCGTTGTCCATTATTGCGACTTCTAATAACCCTTACACTGAACATGTGAGATTCTTCAATGGTGCGAAGAGCGAAGGTACTTGAACAAGTATAAATTCAACAGGGCGTAATATTTGTCGTAATCCTAGTTCAATGGATTGTGGTGCTATCTCATTTCATTCCCGCTTTTGCTACTAAATCGCAAGTACCATGAATGTTAGTGATATATCAGAGATGTCTTGAAGCAAGACGATTACCCCTCTTTACAGACCCTCCCTTGATCGTATTTTCAAAAGGACAGTTTTCGTCCCCATGTAGCCTTAATTATACAACGTTCCTACCGTGACCAACAAGTACGACTTTTTCCTCGGTAACCCGATTTGTCTCCTATAGAATTAGTGTGAGATATGATTGCTCGAAAATTTTTCGGCATGTCATCAACCGCAGTCACAACCGAAAGTCTCAAGTCGCGCGTTGAATCTGCTTGGAACATTTCTCAGGTAGCCATCCAAAATCGTATCGTTCAGTGCCACATCGTGTGCAAATAGTTATACCTGCTAAAGGTGAACATTAAGGTATTTATTTTAAGATGTCCCTCATTTGACTTACATATCTCTAATATCAATCATAGATACATTGTACCAAATGCCACAGCAATAAATTTCAGTGCTGTAACTCAAATCTTTGTTTGTGCCGCATTTTCAATAAACTGCAGTCTATAATACGTTCTGAAATTTCTGGTATTATTCCCTTGTTCAAGTTTTATACAATTAATTTCAAAGTTATTATGATGAAGAATCTGTAAAATTAAATTGAAGGTTTACTTTATAGAATACTAGATTTATAACATTTGATAATATTTATCATATTACATATAATACATACATCTGTTGATCATTCTTAGGCATAATCTAACTCTCTAAATCAGGCTTACACAACTTACGGCTCGCGGGCCGCATGTGGACCTCGGGCTGTACCTACGAAGATTACCACTATGTGCTCCGAAAAGCCTTATGTGAAGACGCATGATATAACAAATCTAAAAAATACGGAATATTTTTTTTAAGATTTATAACATTACGGAAGGAATATATAAGCAATGAATATTAATATTTAATTAATCTTTGAAAGAATTAGTATTTTTACCATGTTTTTATTAACTTGTTTTCTTGTTTGTCTGTGTGTTTGTCTCGTACAAATCTTAGAAGTAAAGATTTATTAACTTAGAAGTAAAGATTTATTACCATGTTAATAAAACTTAACTCGCTTTCTTGTTTGTGTGTTTGTCCAGTACAAATCTTGCAATCGATTTTTAACTAATTTCCCGACTAGCTAGACATTTGAAACTTTTAGAATAGCTCAGAACACGATGACAATGCATTATTTTAATACTTTTAGCCATCTTTAAGCAGAATTAAATTCATTTTCAATTATTTTCAGTTAATTTTGTTTTGTAGACTGGTGCAATCATCTATTGGCCGGGACGGGAATGAAAAGTTAAACGCAAGTTAACTTCCAATTAACTTCATTTTCTTCCAAATTGATGGGATAATTCATCAAAAAAAATTTTAAAAACGTGTTTATTAATACATAGAATTGTCAAGTTTATATGATTCAACAGAAAATTTAAAAACATGGTATATAAAAAGTCCTTTTTATCTTGTAATTATTTGTTAGATAACATGTTTTTTTGCTTTTCCTATCCACCCAATTTAATAGCGGCGCGCAGAAGCTTTCCTTTAATACGGTCCTCATCCCATTTCGAGTTGTGCGGGCTTGCTTCAAAGGGACAGTGGACATAAATTTGAGCAAATCTTTTTTATTATAATTACCATGTTTTTATTTACTCGCTTTCTTGTTTGTTTTTGTGTTTGTGTGTTTGTCCAGTGCAAATCTTGCAATCGATTTTTAAGTAACTTCCCGACAGCTAGACATTGGAACCTTTTAGAATAGCCCAGAACACGATGACAGTGCACTCTTTTAATACTTTTAGCCGAAAAAATCCGCAAGGTGGCGCTTCGATCGAATTCAATGCTTGCACTTTTGCGTAACGGCGTTTGACGATTTTGAAAACAGAATACATGTAAATTTAATTTGTTTACAAAAATATTGTGCAAGAAATAAAAAAAATTATAAAAATTAAAGTTTATAAAGTCAGTGTATCGTGGAAACGACTAAAAAGGGATTAAAGTTAAATAAAAGCAAGTGAAAAAGAATAATATAGTGAAGGTTTGTGCAATTAAGAGATAATTGTCAAGTTTATATGATTCAACTGAAAATTTAAAAACGTGGTATATAAAAAGTTCTTTTTATCTTGTAATTATTATAATATTGATTGTGTTGTTGTAAAAACAAAACATATATTTCTGTAGGAAAATACTACCAAAATAGATTTTTAAGGAAAAAATCAATTATGAAGCTTCAACGAAGTAATAAAGGTAAATGTAGTAATACACTTTAAATCTGTTTTTCTCAAAACAGAGTTTTCAAGGTTTTTACATTCTTTAAATGCTCCATGCGACTTCAAAAAGTCGCATGGAGCAAAATTCATAAAATTGGAAGGATCCTGATACTATTTACAAAGAAATTGGGAATGAATTTTACAATTTGACTTCATTAAGGTAATTAAATTTGATTTATAACTTATTAAAAGGCAAAATTTTGATAAAAATCGTGATGAATTCAGAAAAAAAATCTCAAAAATTAACTATTCAAGGGATAAAATAAGATGATACTCATATTTGTTTCTCATACAGTTTTAAGTGATTAAAATGCAAAATCGGGGAACTATCTCAAAAATTAAGTCGCAATGAACATTTTTTTTATAAATTTAAAAATTTTAAAAAATCTTAAAATTGTAAAGAGATTCGAAGTTTCTTTTAAGAAATGGGGTGTAAAAAACGATGAAATGTATATATGTACAAAATTTCATATCTTTATGATAAAAAGTAAAAAAAAATAAATATTAATGTCCACAGTTCCCTTTAATCAATCTTGTTTAATTTCTCTTGCTTGAACTTGCACGGTCGGAAAATTCATTTGTTACAAAGTGCTTTTTTTAAACCTATAATTCAGTAGTTCAGAAAATTTAATTACTTATTGCTTCAGTTCAAATTTATTTTTGACTAAAATAACTGACATCTACAGAAAAACTTCGGCAAAAGATAGCGAAACATTTGTTTTTTCATAAACTGCTTTACTCAGGTGAACTGTCAGAAAACTACGCCTTGAACATAAATGGGGGTGTTTATTATGCATGTCAATTATCTACCTAAGGAGCAGACATTTCATTCCTTTGAATGTCAAACTAATAGATAAAGGGGCGGAAATCAAAATTGTAATACTAAAGTGTAATTCTTTATTTGAACGAACTTTTTTTCCACACATTTCCTCACTTATATCAAGCAATTGATTTAGTCATGTAAATTTGACAAATATTATATTAAGAGCAATAGAGTAAATACTAATAAATTTATAAAATCATTTCAATATTTTAATAGAGATTATACATTACTTATCATATAATTGAATATGTAAAGTATTCCACCTTGCAGAGGTAGATTTTCTTTTACTTTTTCACTTCATATAATATTAATGTGGTGAAGAAAAGAAAATATATATTTAATATTTGTAAATTAGGGGTTTTATTATTGTTTCTTTTAAGTTTCAGCGAAGTTTTACATATGCATTAAAGGGATTTATCCAATCACTAAAAAGTGTATTTATATAACGCTTTCGTTTCTTTTGCTGTCAGGGATAAATTTTTTTTCCCGTTCGCGATTGTATTAAGAAATCGGATTTTTTTCTTATTACTATTTAAATTGTTCTTTACTATATTTATATTAACTTTGGTTGACACAAAAACGCATTTCCATTTTTCAGTTATGCATATTTATTTGGACTGTACGTTTATAAAACAATATTTGACATAAGACATTAATCATTCGATTTAGGCTTTTTGACTTTGAAACCTAAAACGCTGCTGCTTCCAAAGCACTGCAGTTAGTGTATATTGTGGTAGACAATTTAGGATAATTATTGAAATTATTATCACATTTCACTTACATTATGAGGATGTTTCAAATACATGTCGTTTGTTTTTGTCAATCTCCGTACTCCATTTTGTGTCTAACCTGTCTGTGATATCTTTTAAAGGGGGGGGGAGTAGTGTTACAGTTGCTCAAATTTATTCCAGAAAGGAAATGGAAAGGGATTATTGTCGTATTGCTCGTCCATTTTAATTATAGGGCATGATTATTTGGTGGTAGTGCAAAGATTATCTATCTTAAGACAAGGGGTATATGGGTGCGTTGTGTTATAATTATTTTATTTTGTTACCCAAGGCTCTGGACGCAGTTAGCAACTAACGAACATTCCTTTTAACCAGTTGGATCTGCTACATCAACTTTGTTCCACATTAAAAACACCCAGCAGATAAATATTTACTGAAACAAGGTTTAAAACAAAAAAAACTTATTTATTTACATAGCCCTAATATTTACATCTCATCTCAAATTTTAATTAACCTCATAACTGCTCTGTTCACTATCAACAGGGTTCGATTTAGTTTGACTTCTGATTCAGGGAGCGTAAATACAAACTACAAAAAATTCTAAAAAAAAAAAGCTCCTATCCAAATTAAATACACGATATTTTCAAATACGTAAAACTCGCACTAACTATGAATATCAAGCGCGGGATCTGATCTAAATAAAATCAAATAAAAACACTCACGTGATTCAGCTGAGAGCGACTTTCGAGTACTGTGATAACTGGTAGGGGACTCCTTCCGTGACATCAGATTGCACTCTGCAGGTTCTCTTTAGTTTGATGGGTGACTCTTCCACGCTGGGGTTATCTTTCACTGTAGACGGACTGGAGGCAATCTTCTCTGCTATCCCACTTTATTTCGGATTCGGGATCAGCTATCATCCGTCTCTCCACACAGGCTTTCTTTCTCGGGAAGGATCCACCGAGCTCCGTCGCATCAAATCCCCTTTATTTTATATTTGATCCGGGAATATTCCACCGGACTTTTGGGGCAATCAAACAGGGGCAGGTTATTTCTCAGCCGACACAGGGCAAGGCCTCCTGGACTCCGACCCTCTCCGACTTCCTTTTTTCAAACTCACTTCCCATATTTTAATTACTTAAACGTTCCCGCCTTCGGAACCAATTCACTAGCCATTCAGGAAACTCTCGACTTTTTATTTGTTAAGTTTCAACAGCTACAAATCTCTCATTTGCTACCCTCTTTCTTGATCAAAAACGCCCCTCTTACGCAATAATCCAAACAGCTGACTGACCACCCACAACACCGCCAGACCATGTGGTTTTCAAACCGCTCCCCTCCAATCAATCACCCACAAAGGGCCATTGTAAAATAACGTCACGAACGGTGCCATCCTTGCTTATCTGCTTCTATCATCTAAAAGACCCCACACACTCTAGGCCCATAAAACTTTTGTAGATTGGCTACCGTTGCCGACAAACGCCATGTCCTATAATTACATCAACATTAAAGACGTCCCCGACTTTTTAACACAAAATGTAATGAATCAGCTTTCAAAGTTTTTATTTTCTTTTAAAATATGAATTTTAATTTTTTTGAAAGCGCTTCATTACAATTATTCAAGCTCCATGTATTACTAAAGTCCATGCTTAAAGAAGTTGCTTCAGTAACGATAAATATCCATTATTTTCATTACATACCTGTATAAACACTGCAAATATTGCACAAACAGTCAAATCCCAGATGCAGAGGTCTAATAGCCTCTCAACGTTTAGTGTTGAGGGCTTTATTCACTAGAATTATTATCAGCTTCCACCAATCTTAATTTTTTTTGTACGCCTGAATGTTAATTGCTATCGGAACGGTAAGCTCCAAAAATGTTTAACTTCAGTTGTCTCCATTAAAATACTTGAAAGTTTCCTGCATTAAGTCATTTTGTACTCAAGTTATAACACTAATTTTAAAGTGGTTTGTTAGAATGACTTAGGAACTAAAACTTAACAAAAAAAAGTTAAAAGCAATTATGTTATTCTTTTGCAGTATGCATCTTGTCGTCGAAGATGTATGTGTTTCAAGTTTTTGTAAAGTTACAAAAAAACCTACCCATTTTGCAGCCTTTCTGTTTTTCTGCAGAGCTCTTACGAATCGAAATTTATTATTCTGTTTTTCCACGGGCATACTCGCGAAGGAGTTAATGTTCCTGGATTTCTTATATAACGAAACCATAGAGTGATCATGCATCACCGGCATTTGTTCGGAGAAAGGATGTGCTCTCCTGTGTCTGTGGGCTTTTCCCCATGCATTGTGGTGGGAGGAATCATGCATTAGCGAATCTCCGTATAACTGATGATTCGTCGACCGGAATTCAGAATGATGAAGCGAATGAAGAAGAAAGGAATGCTGGCCAAAAATAAGTCACTGATTCGGTGATATTTTTTCACGAATAGAGGTTTTTAAAAAATCTTCATCTAGTGTCATAATTATGTTTAATAAATGTTAATCTTCAATTATTTATTTTATACGTTAGCAAAAGGAAATATTTTTGTAGTTGAATTTTGAAAATTCGGACTCAACAGGATAAAGAGGATTTTCCTAGTTTTCACTTTCTATGTGTAGAAAAGAAGACAATATATTTCCAGTTTTAGTCATTCTGTTTCTTCATAATATATAAAATGGTGTTGGTTGCCAATGAGGGGCACTTCAATGATGACATTCTCACATTAAGCGCCAGAATTGTTCGTTGTTTTATACGGGGGCACCGTATAGGAGAACCAACACCACCCCCTCAATTTTGATAGAGAAACCACAGGGGCAACATCTGGGGGGGGGGGGCGTACCTTATCCCACACTCTTTGATATCATAGAATGACTTTCTGGTCACTAAGTTTAATGTGCACATATCCGGCCTAGACAAGAAGGTATTTAATTGCATCCGTCGGGATTCAAATTTAGCACCCACAGTCACAAGCTCAACGCGCTACCCCTAGGCTATCTCGGGGGGCCCCAATATATAAAATAAATGTTTAGCTTTAACATCTTTCACAAGGCTGTAGTATATATATACGACATTCACTGTTCTTGTTCCATCCCAAAGATGGCGAAAATCCGGGCGTTGGTTGTAAAGTTGGACATCTCGTAAAATTTATAGTGATAAACTGACGACATTTCTGTTACCGGGCAATCCGTTGACGAGCCCCCACTTGTAGGATAGTTCGCCGTTCGAAGAGTAATTAAGAAATAATAATTCGTGAAGCAAAATACTAACATTTAATTAATCTGTATACAAAATACTTACAAAAGGAACTGAACGTGTTCGGTGCGCCTCTTTCTCATTGGCCAGGTGAGTCGTAGCGCCACCTCATGCTGCTCTGCGGCATCCTTGCTGTTTCTGTCCATGATGATACCTCGACTATCACACACACACACACACACACACACACACACACACACACACACACACACATATATATATATATCAATGAAAACAATGGGACTACTGACAATCTCTGCAAAGCTGCTTATTATTATTAAGATGCTAGGAATACCTTTGGCCTAAGCAGCACGAATACGGGGACTAGTGATATAAGTCATGTTCATACAATAGTGGAATTTGGTACCAGCATGTACTCTAACTGTTACGATAACGCTAGAGGTGGAGAACGAGATCAAAACTTTGCCTCCAAATGTTCCAACAAATGTTAAATAATTTTAAGGCCAGTCGATTGAGGTGACCAGGATAGATGGTTTACCCCACGTTCATGCTCATGCTCCTCAAACTGCACATTGACATGTCTTGTGCGATGCGCTGGTGCGTTATCGTTTTGGAAACACTGACAGTCATTAAAGAATAAAGCCTGCGTCATAAGATGTAAGCCATCCTCAAGAATTGCGATATATACTTTTGATGTCACATGACGACGTGGTATATTTCCAATGAAAGGAGAAAAATTAAGGGACTATCAAGGATAGGATTATTCAGCATCAGAGAGCCTCTTCCTTGCTTGACAGTGGGTAGACCAACCCGAACAGTTGGGGTGGTAGGCTTCAGTAGGTGCTAGCCAAACGTACAAGCTAGAAGTTGTAGGAATCATGTGAAGCTCGATTCATTCAACGAGATGACACGTTGCTAATCCTTTGAAGTACAGTTTTTATGGTTGAGGCATCATCTGACACGATTTCTTTCATTGGTGTCAGTAATAAGTGGTTTCTCTATTACACGACCATTAATACGATAACCGTTACTTTTGAAAAAGGATCATCACGTTTCGTATTCCCCCCTGCTGTTATTTTCTGCACTGTAGGTTTAGATATTCTTTGCACAATGCATACCAAGTTCCACCTTTTCTTCTCTCACATCTCCGGGTGACGTCCACACTTTTTGTGTTAAAAAGTCACACCTTATTCATTTTCGCACCGTGACGAAATATTTTCTACTGTGCTTTTTGGGCTGTTTTACTACCAAAAGACTCGCGCTAATAATCGTACCTTTCTGCAAATCACTCAGATCCGACAGTTTGCACATGAATTCAAGAACTGTTAATTCTACACCGACTGTACTATTAATGCGGGATAGCTTATACTCAAACGTATCATATGACTCTGCTCACAGATGACATCGTCGCCGTAATTTGCATACGTCTTTTTTTAGCAGTGTTACCACTATTCCAATAACCCTTGTACATAAAAATATATTTACACACACATACACAAATATATATATATATATATATATATATATACATACAAATATTTTCATTACTAATATTTGCACTCGTTTAAGACATGCTGTATCATAACCTAATATATGTTCTACATAGATATAAAAGACATGTAAATGTTTACCTCATTTTGACCATTTTTCCTTTAGAAAATCATTTATGTTTAGTAGACGATCAAACAAAATTACGGTGGAATTATGACAAGTTGCAATGATACATAACCATTTATTTTACCAATTTACTCGTATTAGCTCAATTATACGAAAATGCATTTTTGGGGTCTAAAGGAATTTCAAAGTTTGCAAATTCTCAGACATCCACAGATACACATAAGGATCAATAAAGATAGAAATAAACCCCACGGGTTCTCATCTGTACACGAAACCAAATTTCCCAACAGTATTGCAAGACGATGAAAAAACCCCAGTCGAGTAAGATAACACAAGAGTATTTTTATTTAAATTTTTATCAGAGAATTAAAAAGGGATAAATTCATCACATATTCATTCACAAACGAATTGTACTTTGAGATATCCCTTGCGGCTTACGCCCAATACATAAGAGTCTAATTAATTAAGTGAGAATTCACATTCCATTACGCAGTGCGGTCCATAATAACTTTTTTTAAAACTGATTCAGACAAAGCAGATTTTCAATCACGGAGAAAAAAAAATCCAAAAAAATTTTTTTTTTGCTTCACATTTAATTACGTTAGGCCTGAGACATTTTTTAACGATGGTAATAATTTTTCTAAATGTCAACTCAGAGAGGAGATGAATACATTCCCATTTGACACAGGGAAGATGTAAAGGACAAAACCATACGATTTAATTTGTTCTCTGGGACTGGAGTTCTGCTTCTACTTTACAAAAAAAAGCATGAAATAATAGATATAAAAAATAAGTCATCGTTGGAAAAAAATCCATTATGATGCTAATTTTAGAATTTATAACGATACCTCACCAATATAATTTTTTTCGATTGTCAGGACAAAACAAATATGCATGAAAGGTTAAATAAAGTAAGAAATATTTATCGAATATAATTACAAAGAAATTTAGGTCTGATATGACTTTGCAATAATATTGCTGAGGAGCTAATTTTTTTTTCTTGAGTGTAATCAAAACAGTAAAGAATGATCTTGATATCCTAGTTAATATGTATTTAATTAACCATTCCGTAAATTATCCGGAAATTAGCTTATGAAAAAAATATCTAAATTATCTGATGAATAAGACTGATTGTAAATATAAAAGAGAAGTAGTTTTTTGCGTTATTAATGGAAATAATAAATTATACTTATAAGTATATAAAAAAGGCTGAAATCATCTTACTTGTAAAGACTTTATGACGTAAATACTCCATTTAAGAACAACAAAGCACTTTCTAAAGAAAAGCAATATATTCTAAAGCTTGAAATTGAAAAGAGAGAAGAATTACATTTCTTCCGGTGGAATAAATATCTTTTTATTTCTCACAGTAATTAAAAAGTTAATTCTAGATTTATTAACATTTTTATGAATCGAAGAGCTTATATTTTATTAATCCTTCGTATAAGAAATAATTAAGACGATGACAGTTGTGAGAATCCTCTAGTTTGCTTAGATATAAAATCCCGTGGTTGTATTTTTTCAAGATTTTTACGATAAAAAATTAATGCCGACTAAGCCAAGGGCCACCAATATTTTGAGAGAGCATACCCCAGCGGTAACTTCTGGTTGTTCCGTATTCGCCGCCTCCCACCCACATGTCACATGAAAGGACTTTTCGGTCCCCGTATTTAACGTTCCCATATCCAGCGTAGACACAAAGACATTCAATGGAGTTTGTCGGTATTCGAACTGAGTTCCCTCCTTCCAACGTGCCACCTCTAGGCTGCTTTGGGACCAAAAAGTGTTTTTATTCATAGTTGTAAGCTGTGCTTTATATGGTCAGAGTTTAATTGTACGGCTGTATTCATTGGTCTTCAACTAAAGAACTACCAGTTCATTGAAGCCAAATTCCTTTAGTTGTTATGTTTAACTCTGTAATATTTGTAATGGATATTGTTCGCGCCACTGCGAACTTCACTTTAACCGCCAAGAACTGTATATGAGGTGTTGCTTCTGTTCGCCTGCGCGCGGGCGTTCGTGCTCTCGGAATCGTTTGTGATTCAGAAGTCGTTGGAATTCGCTCTGAAAGAACAGTTTGTTGTGAATTGGTCTCCATTTGGGAGATCAAAATTGTTCGAAAGAAAATTATTTAAAATATCAACTCAGCCCAGTCTTTTTTGTTTCGAGGTGGATAATTCCACAACCAGCGACCCTTTAATAAGGAACATAAATATTTGGTCCTTCTTGCCATGAGGGTTGGTTGATATTTACTTTCGATTTCGATATTGTCCAAAATGGAACAAGTTACGATTTTAAATCGGAAGAAGAGTAATTTAAAGGGCCAGATAACAAAACTGGCGAACTTTGTTTTTAAAGAAAACGTTGATGCTAAAGAAGAAATTCTGAGAACAAAATTGGATCAGTTGTATCGAATTCAACAGAACTTTGAAGTTCTTAAATTGGATTATTACCGCTTGGTGAAAGACGATGAATTACCCACAATAGAAGAAAGCCTTACTGAAGTTAATGATGAGATTGCAGAAATAGAGGTAGGCATTAAAACTTTATTACATGCCTCTAATGCGAATAATTGTGCAGTAACACCTAATGATAATAACAGAAATTTGTCGCCAAATGCTCCAGTAAAACTGCCGGACATACCTTTACCCAAATTTTATGGTAATTTTGAAGATTGGTTTGCATTTAAAACTCAGTTTACTACCTTAATTAACTCAAATGAACTATTAAGCGAAAACCAGAAGCTCTATTATTTGCAATCTGCATAGGGAGGTCTGACAAAGAGGTTCAAACACAAGACGATACTTACTCATCATTAGTGAATGGTTTAGAGCGGCGATTTGAAAATAAGAGATTAATTGTAAATTCACATTTGAATGTTTTGTTAAGCCGTGAAAGGGTAAAGGCGGACTCTCCGAAAGAACTTAGATCAGTAATCGACAAAACTTTAAAGCATTTAAAAACTCTTAAACTTTTAAAATTGGCACCTAATGCTTTTTCAGATATAATTTTAATTCACTTGATTGAACAAAGATTGGATTCCGAATTGCGGAAACAGTTTGAAATAACCTTGTCAAATACAGAAATTCCCACGCTGGATACATTTATTAAATTTTTACAGAAAAGGTGCCAAGTTTTGGAAAATCTAAACTCTCAAGCATCGTCATTTGCATCTTAAAAGCAGACGCCGTGTAAAGCGAAATCATTTTTGATTCGCCCACTTTCGGAGTCGAGTAATTGCAAGTTGTGTAAACAATCGCATTCTATTCAAAACTGCCCGAAATTTAAAGAGTTAGACGTAAGGCAAAGATTCAATAAAATAAAAAATCTAGGTATATGCATCAAATGTTTGGGACGAACTCCCCATAAAATTTCAGAATGTTATTCAAAATTAACCTGTGAAATATGCAGAAAAGGCTCCCATCATACTCTTCTGCATTTTCCAAAACAGGAAAGTGAAATCGAAACAACTTCTTGTAGTTCAAACGGTGTGAGGTTACAGGTGCCAGATGAAACGAATAGCCCAGAAAGTGCCGACGCCATTCGAACTGTTGTGACAGCAACGAGTTGTTTATCGGACGCGAACGCAAAGACAGTGCTCCTTGCTACGGTTGTTGTTTTAGTCGAAAATACGGCCGGCTATAAAATTCCTTCCCGAGCTTTAATTGATAATGGAAGTATGAGCAATTATATTACACATAACTGTGCACAGTTACTTCGACTAAAGTCGAGTAAAATTAATGTTTTGGTTTCGTCCTTAAATGGTTCAAGTTCAGTTGTCAAACACAAAACCACTGCAACTATTTCAAATGTAAATAATGATTATGTAAAAGCCCTCGAATTTTTCACAGTACCCAAAATAACTGACAACTGTCCTTCTAAAGCTCTGGATATTTCTAATCTTGTTTTACCGAAAAACATTGTTTTCGCAGATCCTAATTTTTGTGTGTCTTCACGGATTGACATCCTACTAGGAGCAGGGATATTTTTTGAGCTTATTTACCCTGATAAAATAATTGTGAATAATCAATTGCATTTACAAGATACTGCTTTTGGATTTGTTGTGAGTGGTAGCATAAATAATTCTGTTGGTAATAATGTAAATTATTGTGGTCTCACTAGAGAAGATGATTTAAATCAAACTGTTAGGAGTTTTTGGGAGTTGAACATGTGGAAACAGTTCCCTCAATCCATAGTGAAGTGGAATTAAGCAATGAGCATTTTAAAAGTACTGTGAGTCGGGACGAGTCTGGAAGATATATAGTGAAAATGCCTTTAAAAGAAGGTCCTGCTTGCCTGGGAGAATCGAAGTGTGTTGCTATGAAAAGACTAGAATCGCTATGGAAAATACTTTCTAAAGACACTTGCTATTTATCACTATATAAAGAAATTTTTAAAGAATACATAGAGATGGGACATGTCAGAGGTAATTGAGGACAAGGAGCCTTCTATCACATATTACTTGCCACGTCATGGAGTATTTCGTACTGACAAAGAATCAACAAAATTAAGTGTTGTTTTCAACGCATCTGCTTTAACAACTGCTAAGAATTCTTTAAATTCAATCCAACTCAATGGAGGAGTTATCCAAGATGATTTGTTTGCTATCATTACTCGATTTCGTAAGCACGAATACGCTTTCACTGCTGATATACAGAAAATGTTTAGAATGATTCTAGTTCATCCTGATCAGAGAAAACTGCAAAGAATTGTATGGAAGGACAGCATTGATGCACCTATTAAAATCTATAAGCTCAACACGGTTACGTATGGTACCGTAAGCGCACCTTATCTTGCGACTATTGTCTTGCAACAGCTTGCGCAGGACGAAGGAGATGAATTTCCGCTTGCAGCCTCTATAATTTCTAATGACATGTACATGGATGATGTGCTTAGTGGCGCTAGTGACTTAACTACCACCAAGTATCTTCAGTTGGAAGTAATGCGAATCTTAGAACGAGAAGAAATGAAACTGCACAAATGGTGTGCTAGTGATCCCGATCTTCTGTCTTGTGGAAATGAGGGCTTTTCATTCACTCTGCCTGACGAAACAAAAACTTTAGGCATATGCTGGAACCCAGAAATGGACTGTTTTTTCTTTAAAGTGGTAGTAAATGATAACGTGTTTTCTAAACGTTCAGTGCTGGGAACAATTGCACGCATATTTGATCTCTTGGGACTATTAGGTCCAGTATTGTCTAGGGCTAAAATTTTCATGCAGAGGCTGTGGCTTTTGAAAATCGATTGGGATGATCCTCTGCCTGAAAAGGAAGTTAAAGAATGGGTAAAATTTATTAATTCATTGAAATTCGTAAATAGCGTACTAATTGGCTGACGAATACTTCTCAAAAATGCTTCTACTAAGGAACTACATGGATTTGCTGACGCATCAGAGCATGCGTTTGAAGCTGTCGTCTACATGAAATCTGTCAATGAATCTGGTGAAGTTGCAGTGAGACTGGTTGCCAGCAAATCTCGTGTAGCACCCATCAAATGCACAACTATACCAAGACTCGAATATTGTACTGCTGTGTTATTAACAAAATTAGTCACTCGTATTATTTCATCCCTGGTAAACAATGCATTTTTGTGGATTCCACGATTTTCCGATTTCACGATTGTCCTAGCGTGGATTAAGAAAGAACCACAGAACCTTAAAACCTTTGTGGCAAATCGGGTAGCTACGATTCAAGAACTGTCCTCGCATCATCAGTGGCAGCATGTCTCGTCGTGTGATAATCCTGCGGATTTAATATCCAGAGGACTAGATCCGGACAGACTTATTAATAATGATCTTTGGTGGAGAGGTCCTTCATTCCTGTATAACGAATACTTTCCTCCCAATGAGATACTGTCAGCTGATTACAAGACCAAGTACAACTCTGAGCTTAAGAAACAGGATGAGCCCCTTAGTGAAAGATGCTTAACTTCAAAAGCTAACCTAATTACTTTGAACACAATTATCGACCGTCTCTTTAATGTTACTAATAATTAT
Organism: Dolomedes plantarius; assembly: GCA_907164885.2. Classification (NCBI taxonomy): domain Eukaryota; kingdom Metazoa; phylum Arthropoda; class Arachnida; order Araneae; family Dolomedidae; genus Dolomedes; species Dolomedes plantarius. The sequence continues at coordinate 136,434,660 of OU015491.1, read as the reverse complement.
ATTAATATGCTTCGTACATTAAGTTTTCTTTTCAGATTCATACAAAATTGCAGAAACCCATTCGAGAAACACGTCGGTCCTCTACGTATGGAAGAGATGAAGAGGGCGGAGCAATTTGTAGTTATGGAGTGCCAAAGGGAGGTATTTCAGCAAGAAATAAAGGACATTAAGATGGAAGGTGAAGTATCTAAATCGAGTAAAACCAAGCAGCTGTATCCGTTTTTGGATAATTGTGGATTATTTCGTGTAGGGGGAAGACTTAGCCAGGCTGATTTAGCTTACAATAAAAAACATCCCCTTTTGTTACCCTCAAGCCATAGGCTAACTTCTGCCATCGTAAACCATTATCATAAGATGAACTTACATTGTGGCCCTCAGTCATTGTTATATTATATACGAAACAAATTTTGGCCATTAAATGGTCGGGATGCCTGTAGAAAGGTAGTTCATGACTGCATAACATGCTTTAAGAGTAAACCTGTATGTGCAACTCAAATAATGGGTAATTTACCTAAAGAAAGAATTACTGCGGATTTTACATTTAACTCTACTGGTGTAGATTTTTGTGGACCCTTCTTAATCAAATACAAAAATCAAAAAAGGGGTATTTGTCAAAAGGTTTATGTTTGTATTTTTGTTTGTTTGGTTAAGAAGGCGGTGCATCTAGAAGTAGTCACAGATTTATCTTCAGAGGCGTTTATCGCTACCTTAAAACGCTTTTTTGCTAGGAGGGGCAAATGTTCTAAATTGTTTAGCGATAATGCTACAAATTTTGTTGGTTCAAATACTGAACTGAAAAGGCTAAGTAAATTGGTAAATGAACCTGAAGAAGGTTTGGGTGGCTTTCTTGGCTCCGAAAATATCGAATTGAAATTTCTTCCACCCCGAGCGCCCCAATTTGGCGGCCTCTGGGAAGCTGGAGTCAAGTCTTTCAAACACCATTTCAATCGAGCGGTTGGTAATAGCAAATTAACATCTGAGCAATTTTTAACTGTAATTACCCAAATTGAGGGAATTCTTAATTCTCGCCCCCTGACTCCTTTATCAGCTGATATTGATGATTTGGAAGTCTTGACTCCAGGACACTTTTTAATAGGTAGACCAATAAATTGTATAGTTGAGCCAGACTACACAGATGTTAAGGAAAATAGGTTAAGGTTATGGCAAAGAGTCACAAGGTCTGTGCAGATAGTTTGGAAACGTTGGAAAAAACGCTTATTTAAGTCATTTACAAAATAGATCAAATTGGACAATTCAGAAACATAATATTAAAATTGGAGATTTAGTTCTTGTCAAGGAGAACAATTTGCCTCCCCTAAAATGGTTAGTGGGTAGAATTTGTGATGTGTTCTTGGGAAAGGATAAAAGAGTTAGAGTTTGTAATGTGAAAACCAAACTGGTATTTTTAAAAGGCCTATTGCAAAATTATGTATTTTACCTTTGGATTTTGATTCCTGAATTGAAGTTATTTTATGTATTTTACCTTCGTACACTTATTGAATTGTAGTTGTTTTAGCATGTTTACTTAGTTAGTTCTTTGAATTTATTGTATTTTGTAATTTTTTAAATAATTTGATTCTTCTATGCAATTAAATGTGTTTATTCTGTGTATACTGATTATTGTTGCACTGTATTAATTATAGCAGTGCAAGGCGGGCGGTATGTTCGCGCCTCTGGGAACTTCGCTTTAACCGCCAGGAACTGTATATGAGGTTTTGCTTCTGTGCGCCTGCGCGCGGGCGTTCGTGCTCTCGGAATCGTTTGTGATTCAGAAGTCGTTGGAATTTGCTCTGAAAGAGCAGTTTGTTGTGAATTGATCTCCATTTGGGAGATCAAAATTGTTCGAAATAAAATTATTTAAAATATCAACTCAGCCCAGTCTTTTTTGTTTCGAGGTAGATAATTTCACAACCAGCGATCCTTTAATAAGGAACATAAATATATTGTGGATTAATTGATCATGCAACGATGGCAACCAATCAGTGATAAGAACAATAACGGACCGTTTTGCAGCAATAGAGACGAATTCATTGTGGGAAAAAATCAATATCGTTGTACGGCGGAATAAAAAGTAAATAAGTTTGTACGTCAAGCACCTTTGGGTGGTTTCCTAAAAAAAAACTAATAAAACGGGAATATGTTAAGGAGGTCAATGATAATAACACTTTCACACATTTACTTGATAATTCCGTTGATTGAATAATGGTCTCGATATTTGGTCACTTGGGTTCGGTTCTGAGTCCTGGCAAGTGATGTCAACAAATTATTTCCTTTTTTCTTTATCTATTTATCTTTTGAAACTACTATAAGGACTACAATATTTTTCACTTTTCGGAGAATTTAAGTTTTTTTGCAAGAAGCATTTTGCGGCAGTGTTTTCGACACGCCAACATAATCTATTAAATAAAATGTTTCCTTCAAAAGGAAGGCGTAGAGAAGTGCTAGATAAATCTTGCTCAAAAATCAATCTATATTGATTAAGTACATCGCAAACCAATAAAGTTCTCATTTACGTCCACATGAAGAGTTTCTTATACGACTTTTATGGGGCAGTAAATCGTGCGATAATTCTGTCAAATGGGAAGAAACATTTGTTTTGTGGCCACTATTTATGATCCTCGGCGCAATAAACTATTCTTTCATCGCTTGGTTGAAAAGTTTGAAGGATCGCTAAACTGGTATTTCATATAATATTTTGCTAGGCCTTTAAAACAGCGAGGAAAGGACTCAACTTAATGCTTTTGAAAATGAAAAATTGATGAAAAACTTAAAAACTGAGGGCAAAATATACATATGTCGGTAAATTACAATATAAGTTATTAATTATTCTTTGTAATTAGTTTCAATGTTATTGGGAGTAAGGCTTAGTTAAAAGATGGAAAAGATTTACGTAAAATTTTCTTCATGTCTGACTATCTCTTTTATTAACTTAAATACTTTTATATAGAACTAAAGTTAATACTAATTGCTTGTTATCACCATGGGGTTCTTTTTGTCACAGTTACTGACTAACGTCACAGACTTTTTCAAGTTCGCAAAAAATTCCAATTAAACGAGAAATATCGTAATGCCATGGAATCATTTCAAAGATGAAGAAAAAATTGTAAGCAACACCTTGGACTCGAACCCCCAGACTCTGGTACCTTTGTACAGTGAGTACCCAATCATCTCACTTTTCATCTTAAACCTTTTTTTTCCCTAGTGCAGAGTCTCGAGACATTCTACTTTTGTTATTCACCGCGAAGTCTTGCTGGAAACTGGGGATTTTTGATGCTTTGGTGCTATGGGAGCACCATTAAGTTTAACTGAACCAGCATTGCTCCCCATGAGGAGACAACACGTTATCAACCAAGCACCTCAGTTCATATTAGTGTGGGGATTCTTTACATTTTTTTAGTTTTTCATTAGATCGGAGAAAAACATTCCCCAGAAGTTAGCTATTTCTTATTACTCTATTCTGGACCTTTCTAGCAGGTATTGTAAATAATAATAAAATGTTATTCATTACTCCTTAAACTTCATCTACATATCGGCCACTCCATTTACTAGTCAGTGGTACTTTAAAGAGAGATTGATTCTGCTTAATTCACTGTCAGTACAAGTAAAAATTTATATTAGTACCATTAAATGATCTTTAGTAAAGAAATGACTTCATGTACATAGATGTCGATTCTAAAGAGTCAACATATTTTTAACAATTTTAAAGATAGGGATATTAAAGTTTTAGGATTCTGATTCTTCACTTCTACAGAATAGTTAATAAATTACGAGTTACATAAATTTAACGCTGTCATTCTTAGTTTATAAAGTTCACAACGACGTACAACAAGCTACAATGTATCACGCTTTTCATGCACAAAAATTCTATGCCCAGTTTAAACTGTATAATAATTTGGTATCAAAGTATTATCAGATCAAACTCGACACTGCATGCAGTTCGTATATATGTGCAGTTTTTTTAGAAGTCCCTTACATAACACATAAAAGATAAGAAAATTTGTTATATAAGGGACTTCTATTTACACCCTTTTTTCGGCTTACTACAGATTTTCTTCAAGATTAGATGTTTATGTTTTGCAATTTTGACTTTCCTTTTGATGCTACACCATCCATACACGTGATTGAACATTTTAGTTGTTTGGTCTCACCCATTTGGTGTAATCAGGAGGAATATATTTCTACAATATATTTTCTAGTTGTTCAGATGGTACTAAGGTATTCACGGAAAATTCGATAATTTTCTTTTGGCTGGATATCGGACATCGTTTTGTAGTATATGGTGACAAAGCGGATGCTGTTAAAGCATTTTTTTCCGTTTTGGAAGTGAGCACTTAATAAGTAATAAATTGTAGGAAATATGTGTCTGAAGATGTTATGTTTCAAAAGATGAAATATGCCTTTTTTTTCTTTCATTGCTTTTTGCCACGAGGCATTACTTAGTTCATGAGACATTATTTATTCAGTTTAATAAATAGCACTGCAATTTTACATTTGTATCCGATCCTTTTTTATGCAGTCCTCTCTATTTTCAGACAGATAAATGCTTTGGAACCATTTAAGATGTTCCTTAATAGAAGTAAATGTAGAACGTAATGAAACAATGGTAAAAACGAGTACTGGAATATAACCAGCTGCATGAATACGCAATTAAACCTTTACGCCGAACAATCAGAATTAACAGCTTCTCAAAATTAAATCGTCATCAAAATTAAATGTAAATTAAATCTTCTTTTATCTCTTACTTCAAAATTAATTACTATTAGTCGACAGAATAAGACGAAACGTCTCAACGTCACTGGCTACGTCAGTTTTCGTCTACTATAGATCACGTGATTATCGAGTGGCAGAAAACAGAAGCCGTTCCTATGCGTTTGCATGTGTTTTTGGACGATACCTTCATTTTGAGTTAAATAATTTAAGTTTATTTATAAAATTCCTCATATTAGTTGTATGTAACAGGTATTTTAACACTTTTTTTAATATTTCGCCAGGTTTAAGAGAATATAATCATTCTTTCGTTGAGAATGATTATTATTATGTTGAGATATATATAGATATCAGGGTAAGTTACTTCAGGCCAGCGTCTTGTATCGTAACTCCAGTCTTCCTCTGTCAATAAATACGGGTCACATACTGAATAAACGGTTCACCCCCCGTTTCGCCGACACTGAAATTTTCTTCCCCCTCTCGTTGAAAAAATCCCCAAAAAGAGGAAAATCACCACCCCCGTTTCGCCTACACAAAAATACCTTTCTCCTTCTCGTTGACAAATGTTTATTTACAAACTACACTACTCGCCTGGAGCGAACTGCTCCAGGCTCACGAATCATGGGGGTGCAAAATTAGAAAGGGTGATATAAAAATTTGCGAAAACTTTTCTATAAAAAATTCGATTTGTCAGATTTTCTATGAAATATACAAAAAATAAATGAAATATTTTTTAGATAAATAAAACAAAGCTTTTAAATACATTAGTATGCACTTGACTGAAATCATAACTTTGATTTTAGAAAATATTCATTATAAATTTAACATTTTATAGACCTATAAAAATGCATGATGATTGCTAAGAATGTTTGAAATCACTACTATAGACATTTACTATGCGTATCGTAAGTTGATTTTTACAGCAAAAAAGTTACATGCATCCGGGAAATCCCACGAGCGCAAGTTTACATTGGCGCAGAATCGAGGCAAATATTCGGTATTTTTTTAAAGCAAGCGTAGAATTTAGAGTTTCATATTCCGTTTATTTTGTGCAGTGTAAGGATTTTAATTCTGGAATGAATGTGTTATATAATTTTTAAAACTTATTGAGTGCACTGGAGATTGTAATTTATTGTTCCGTTTAATTGACTTTGTAAAATTTTATGCTATTTTACTAAATTACTTATATACTTTTATCAAGAATACTTTTGAAGTGTGCTTTTGGATTCATCGACGTAAAATTTTAAAAGTAAATGGTTTGTTTATAAATTATTATGTTAATTGAGGTTGCAACATACAAAATAATATTTAGTTTTATAACGTAAGAAAATAAAATCGTTTTTAAAATTTCTAAAAGTAATAAATAAAAAATTATCAACAATTAACAGATATATTTATATATATTCTGTTAATTAAATTCTGTTAATAAATACCATATATTTATATATGTATTGTAGGTTAGAGATGTCAAAAAAAAACTATGTGGGGCTCAGTTTAGAAAACGAAGAATAGAAATGTAAGAAGCCGAAAAGGAAGTTTTAATGAAAGTTGCTAAAATATGAACATTTTTTAAAACGGTCGATTCAAATAATGCACTCGTTGAATTTTAGTGGAAACAAATCGCAAGCTCAAGGCAATAATTCTCCAGACAAAACAGATACAGACATTAGGAAAATTTCTGCGCCTGAAACAATTCAAACAGAAAGTGAAATTCTTCCACAACACATTGATATAGAAATAGACTCGTCTGACAAAGAAAAATTTTCAGAATAATTATTTTGATAATTGTGCAAAGTAAAATACTCGAACCTATTAATACCGTCTCGAAAATGCTGCAAGGTACTCATGAAGATATAGAGAAATCCGCTGAGATGCTTTCATCACTCCTAACCCACCAGAACTTATGGAATAATTGGGAGTTTGTTAAAAAACGATACCCTTGAGTTATCAGCTGTATGGAATATTAAACCTTGTTTTCCCCCAAAAAGATGAGTCTTGTGAAAAAATTATTTGCTTAATTACAAGTAGATGAACTCATTGAAGACAGTGAACGATATTTCAAAGTCGAAGTGTTTTATAAAGTAATGGATTTAATAATTAATCAATTTACTATTAGATCTGAATCCTTTCGACAATTATGTACACTTTTTAAATGTTTATCACTTGCATATCTCGCCTCGTCACTTGATAAAAGTATTCTGGAAGGATCAGAATTGTTACAATCGGCATATCTTTCCAATATTTCACCTAATTTTGGACCTCAATTGCTTCGATTTAAAATGTGCTTTTATATTCAATTAAAACAAATTACTTTAATACGCGAAATTGCTGAACTACTTTTAATTCACACCGCAGACTCAAGTAGCTTCTTTGACATAATTACAGCTTGCCTGATATTTTCACTTTACCGGTGACGATGACGACAGCAGAAAGAAGTTTTTCAAAACTAAAATTAATCAAAACATTTTAGAAGCATCATGTCACAACACCGTCTTAACTCATTGACCACTATATAAATTGAAAGACAATAACTTTCCAACTTGATCTGGAGAAATTGATTGATCGATTTGCAAACGAAAAAGTGAGAAAACGACGAGTTTTTATGTGGAAACTAAACATGTATAAGTGCATTTTGACAATACAGTTTATAAAATATGTAGTAAATATTAGTAGGTACTCCGTACTTAAAGAATAATAATTTGTTTTATTATTATAGTAATATTTATTAAATTGAATATCTTAATGTTGAAATGTCTTTAATTTCAATTTAAGTGTTATTAAGTAAGATTTTAAATCGAAATAAGAGGATCAGATAGAAAACAAATTTCGCCAGAACTCTTCCGAGAAACAAGGGGGCGCACTGATTGTACTTGCTCCAGGGCGCTTAATATGTAGTTACACCACTGCTATGCATACTCATAAAGAAGAAATCTAGATGTCTTAAGGGGATGGTGGACTTTCAAATTACCAAAAATCGAACAAAAATTGGAATTCTTTTGGGGTGTATTAATATTTTAAAAATATGTAAATATTGGAATAAAATGCATTTAAAATATATAATGAAAAGTAAAATGAAAACTTGGTGGTTTTAGAAAAGTAAATATTAAAGGTAGGGAGAAAAATATCTTTTAAAGGGCTTTTTATCAAAATGAGTCATTTCCAGATTTGCAAGTCTTTGAGATGCTCATTGAGTCACAATTTTTGACGAAATCGAATATTCCTTAGTTTCTAATATAGACTAAATATGCTTTGGATTACGTATAAGTATATAGTTACTTATATATTCTTGGAACTGGAACTGTCATTTCTGTGACGGCTCTTTCTTTCAGTTTTGAAGATAAAGTTTTTTTTTTTATTTCTTTAATAGCCGGTTCGTGTGTATGAAATCCGGAGGAACTCTTAAAAATATCTTTCTGTAAAACTATACGAGCTTTACATTTTGAATCCGAGGAGCACTTCCAGTAACTCAAATTTTCTCTTTTTCTTTCTATGCGGAAAAGGAAATTTTGGTACTGCACTAAATTTCCGCCACGTTTTGATTTAATGAAAGAAATGTCGCTCATTTTATCTCAAAATCAATGATGTTCGACGCAAAACCCAAGAAATTAGATGCAAACCAAAGAATTCGACGCAAAATCAAAAAATTCAAGTTTACCATGTGTTTGTGCACTTGTGCCTGCAATCTAGTTCCCAGAAATATTTCCTGCAATGTCGAACCCACCAACCCTCTTCGACTTGAAATCCCTAAATATCTCAAAAGGGAAGCTTGAACGGGAAAAAAGGGGGGGGGGGGAGGAAATTTTGTGTCGGCGAAACGGGGTGGACACCGAATAAACCTTTCCGGGCTGTACCTGAATGCTTAATTTAGTGATATACCTTTGTTTAGATACCGTATCTAAAGACTTTGCGTAATCTGAGAGTATTTTATTCAACAAGCTGTAAGAATGCTCATTGAACGCCATGTTAAATTATGCAATGTTTTGCCACTTCTCGCCAAACAAGAAGTAAAATCTGCAAGAGTTGAGACGTGATATGCTGCGAGACACTGCCCTATAAAAATATCAAAAGAAATATTACAGAGAAAAGTACTGTTTAAAACCGCAAATATTTCTTAAACTTTCGAGGGGCAAGTAATCTATGATATGATATGTCAGTTGTAGTTTTCAAACATGCCATTATTAAAGAAAAAGCCCTTACATACGCAATCATAAATTTACTAATACGTATATTAGGCAGTTTAATTGCATTTCGAAGATTACTTGCCCATTCTCTAGATAATGTTCACCCAATCCTAGTTTCGAATCATAGAAGTCTGTGGAAACCTTATTAGCTTTTCAGAGGAGGAAAGGATCATACATAATTAACATGATCAACCACTAAAGATGATTAGACCAAGGATAAGTTAAGATAAATCACGTTGGATTAACGTTACATGTCTCGAAAGCAAGAAATTTCAGCACATGCATCCCACTTCATGTACAACAGTAAGCATTCAATCTCCTGACCTCAACGAACACTTCAATGCAGGATTCAATAGTGATGACCTACATGGATACTGCACAAGTGCCAACGAATAAGTATACACCTGAATGTATACTTATTCGTTGAATCTTAGTAGAATCTTAGTAGAAGATACCATGTTTAACAGATAGGTTAAAGGATACGAAAATCAAGAGAAATGCTTGTGAAGGATTCATGAAGGAAAATAAATCTCGTTTCTCCATTTACATTCCATATTTTAGAAAGTACTCAAACAAGCCTCTATCGGTGATGGCAGTAGCATGGTTTAAAATTCTTGACCACATTAATCAGAGCTGACGAAGATGGTATGTGGTTACCTCGAAGCTACTGCTCAGCAGTTAAAGAACATCGAGAGAGAATTTACATATAAGTTATTTCCCACTGTAGATAGATAGCTGGAAGATGGCAGAATGCCTAGGGCTCTGGCACTCGGTACCAGAGTCTTTGGATTCGAGTACCACACTTGGCAGGGATGTTTGTAGCCATTCGAAATCAGCTTTAAGCAGTAGGTTCCGGTCCAATTAACCCTCATATAACAAAAAAATATGCGTAGTTCTTTCAACCAACCAACCACAATCACTGTAGATAGATTAGAGTATGAGTCAAAGAAAAAACGCGCAAAGGATTTCTAAGGGTTCTTGAGTGATAATTGCATTACAATCTACGAAACGCGCGAAAATGTAGCATTTTACTCTGATTAGAAAACGTAGGATTCAAACTCAAATCGTAGCTTTCAGGGCTTATTCGGGAATTCCAACGCATCTACTGGTTGGCTGCTTACGTATATTAACTTATTCTTTAATAGTATTCTTTCCTACAGAGAAGCCTATTTCGGATGAACCACAGCTTTAAAATACTCATATCAAACTATAAGTATATTAAATATAAAAGTATTTTTTCGAATATAATTTTAAAATGAGCTGAGTTAGGAAAGGATCAATAATGCGAACATTGACAAACCAATCATATTATTAGAACTGATCTATAAATGGTTCGTATTTAAAAAGCATATATTTTTTGTCTGAGGATGAAAATGCTGTAAAAGAGCTTTTACATTTATATGCAGCCTAACAAACGCAATACATGAAAGCACATTTCCCATATTTAAAAAATGAGGAAATTATGCCATTACATTTTAATAAATCTTAAAATTGTTAAAAATCACAATTTTAAATTACACGATAGCCAGAGCGTTAAGCCCTTTTTTAACAGTGCATATTCTACGACTACGTTTAGACATTTAGAGGAATAACTGCTGGATTCCTTATATTCTCTCCAAATTTATGAAATCATAAATTTTTCGAATGCGACTACGTCATGTCTCGCTTTTGACGTCAACATGATCATCCACGCACCGGAAGCAATGTCACGTTCTGAGTTATTACTCGCGTCTTTCAGTATCATGAGAGTTGCGTATTTTCTCATTCCTAGGACTGTCTATAAATAGAGAAAGAATGTGTACGCGCATGAAATTTTCGGTTTACTTTGATGTTGATCTCTGGTTAATGCTAATTTGCTCGGACACAATTCATTAGTTTAAATTTAACTAATATGCTTAACTTTATAATAAACTTATTTTCGAGCTGGATGTATATTTTTGTTCTTTTCATGGACAAAGCAGTTTGATATATGTTACAATTTTCTGATTACTGAAAAGTAGTTTTCTTTATGTTGTTATCTAAAAGATTACTTTTAATGAAACTAAGGAGAATGGAACCTCCCATAGCAATTTATAAATGAGTATGAACCATATATATATATATATACACACAGTTTGAATTTTAAAAAAATGCATAAATTTATAAAAAAACTTACTTTAGAGCACGATATATATATTTGCTCTTCTCATAGTCAGAGCAATATGATACAGGTTACAATTTTCTGATTGCTGAAAAGGAGTTTTTTTATGTTTTTATCTTAAATATTACTTTTAATGAAACTAGGGAAAATGGAACTTCTCCTAACAATTTATAAATGAGTATGAACCATATATAAATAAATAAATAAATAAATAAATAAATAAATAAATATATATATATATATATATATATATATATATATATATATATATATATATATATATATATATATATGTAGGACGGCGTCTAGGGGTAAGTAACTTTACGGAAAGAATTATACAAAAGAAATAAAAAGATTAATATCTAAACTAACATTTTATTTACTTTTAAACACATAAAGAAAAGACATCACGCTATTTACAATTTACAAATTTACGAGAAGGGTAAATTAAGGTTTTACTACAGAGCATGGTTCACCTGTGAGATGGGGATTCCGAAATATCCCAATTCGTTTAGCGAATTCGATAAAAACGCGACGCGGGAAAGGCGCGACTTTACTCGTCCATGTCAGCGGGGGGTCTGCGAGTGAGCTCCTAATGCTCTCCGAAAAGGTGACGTCACGCGCACGCAAAGCTTTCCTATTGGATGCTTAAGCCCAACGGAATAAAATTCGTTCAGGTCGAAGTCTCCATCTCTCACAAATCAATTTTCTACAAGTTCGGCCAGCCTGGAATCACTGACCTCAGTGATCTGACTTTACATAATCTAAAGCATCACAGCCCCCTCCGCTTTCGCGTATCGGCAAAAATTGATGACCAACCGCGCAATAGAAGTCCCTCCGGCCCACCGGGTCCGCAGGATGCGCGAAGACAAACCCCCTTTAAGTCGGAATAAACTAGCAAATTTAGAAACTACTTAGAGTAGTTGACAACGGGTAGCACATATTTTTTTAAACCAAACTTACTAAATTTACTTGAATTAATTTAATTTCATTTTAGGTCCTAGAATAAACTCAATCCATTTAATTCCTAAATTCCAAATCCCAGTATCATTTAGCTTAATGTCACAAGCGGGATCGAACCCGAAACTAAGCCAGCAAGATTCCAGCGACAACGTGTCTAAACCACTAGACCACCTGCCACATGCTTATCCAAACCCATTTTCTCAAATCACTCAAATTATAATCCAACTAATAATTTCTAAATATTATTCATGAAACTACTTATTACAATTCACCCCCATAAAGTGGGACAAATCACCAGAATCCCAAATTTAATTTTGTGCTTATTAATTTTATCGTTTAAGAGCCAAAGTAAGTTAATGAGTTGCTTATAATAGCTTATTTTACCTTTTCCCACAATAGCCAAAACAACGCAGCACCAATAACGGGCAGCTCGATTGGTCCAAAAATTCCACACTATAGCATAACACTGAACACCTTGAGCACTAATTTCAGATCAACCCACCGTAGCCAACAGCGACTGACTTTACATAAAACGATTGGCCTAAAACATCACTAAATAAATGTACATCAAAATTTCCGAAATGATTTAGATATGAGAAATAACCATACAATTCGCGCAAATGAATTACAATGAGGAAATACAATAAAAAAATAAAATAAAAACACAGTAAACAATTATGAATAAAAAGAAAAAACGTTTAATCCCTCATCCTGGTGAGTAGGATTTCATTAGATCGGCAGACGAGGAGGTCAATCTAGGACCCTCGTGGTTACCTACTTTCTCTAACTCGTATCTATCTCTAGGCTTTACTTCGATAACTCTATATGGTCCTAAAAATTTAGGCCTTAGCTTCAAGCCTGTTCCAAATTGTGTTCTTCGGATGACTACTAGATCTCCCTGCTGATACTCAGGGGCCTTCTTGCATTTCTTATCGTAGGTTCTTTTATTTTCAGCCTGGATCTTCTGAATGTTTCTTTTAGCATCTTGTCGTAATTGGTTTCTTTGCTCTTGAAATTCTTCCACCATCTCTTCCATTAGCAGATTTTTTAGGTGAAGGTCCTCCTTATTTCTCATGATGACGCCAGTTAATAGTTCAAATGGAGACCATTTAGTACTTCGGTTGGAGGTGCTGTTTAGAATTCTTTGCAATGGGTCTACGAATTTGTACCACTTGGTAGGATCGGCGATGGACATCTTGGTCAAAACAGGGATAAGAGTTCGGTGGATTCTCTCCACCTGACCGTTTCCTCGCGGTACGCCAGTGGTGATCTGCAGATGTTGGATGTTCTCTTCGGTACAATAGTCACTAAACACTTTGGAGATGAAAGCAGAACCGCGATCTGTTATTATTCTTTGGGGGTTGCCGAAAGTCTTTTGTTGCAATTTCAATTTATCGAGGGCATCTTCTGCGGTGGTAGATCTTACGGGATACAGCCAGGTGAACTTCGTGAAGGCGTCGACTATTGTGAGGATATGTTGGTACCTTTTGTTGGTAGAGGGTATAGGACCAATGAAATCTACGTGATAGGTGCTTAACGGTACATCTTCTTTCGGAATAGGGTATAGGAAACCTTCTTTTTTCCCGCTCTTTCTGTTGGTTAAAATACACGGTACACAGTTAACGATCACGTTTTGCACTTGTCTGCTTAAATTAGGTATGAAAAACTCTCGTTTAACTATTTCTTCTGTTTTTGCAGCTGCAAAGTGTCCTTTCTCATGAGCTAGCTTCATTAGCTCAGTTTGCATATCTCTTGGTACTACTATTAATTCACGGCCATCTACGTATTTGTATAATATTTCGTTTTTAATGAAGAAGTCTGAAGTAGGGTTTGTTTCAATCAGTGATTTAAAATTTTACGTCACGCGCACGCAAAGCTTTCCTATTGGATGCTTAAGCCCAACGGAATAAAATTCGTTCAGGTCGAAGTCTCCATCTCTCACAAATCAATTTTCTACATATATATATATATATATATATATACAGCGAAACTTCTCTATTACAGCCAGCTATGGGGTGGCCTTCGAAAAGAGGTTTCTTCGATAGCATTGGCTCTATGGAGTATTAAAAGGGTTCCGAACAAAATATAGCCGTTTAGAAGGATGCCCCGCGCGAGCAGTTTCCCTGTATATATATATATATATATATATATATATATATATATATATATATATATATATACTATATACACTGCTGACCACCCAAATTGCAACACCAAGAAAGACAAGAGATATCATAACAAAATTTATTTTGTAGATAACATGTTGACCAAGTATCAAATGATTAAATTTATAGACTTCTGTGAAGTGTGGTTCCTGCCAAAATCAGTAGCCAGAGTAGCCGCCATTGTTGGAGATCACCGCTGCCACACGCCTCGGCTTCCACACGTTGCCAAAGTTGATCTGCTGTGGCAGCTGGGGATGGAGTCTGGGTCAATCGTAGAGCAACCATGGACCACATGTTTTCTATCGGCGAAAGATCCGGAGAGCAAGGCGGCCAGGGAAGCAATTCAATCTGGCGATTGACGAAGAACCGTTGGACAATGCGTGCCACGTGTGGTCGCGCATTATCCTGTTGAAATATGGCTGTGGGCAAGACCTGAAGGTAAGGAAGGACAACTGGCTCCAACACCTCGGAGATGTAGCGCTGTCTGTTTAAAGTACCGGCAATGCATACTAGAGGTGTGAGAGTGATATCCAATACCGCCCCATACCATAATACCCGGTGCAGGACCAGTGTGGCGGTGCATAACGCAGCTGTTCAGCATCCTCTCTTCACTGTGTCTCCAGACTCGAATGCGACCATCGTGGTGTTGCAGACAGAAGCGTGACTCGTCAGTAAAGACAATTTCATTCCATTCTGCCGTCCACATCCTTCTGTCATCGCACCATTGGCGGCGGAGACGTCTGTGGTTCTGCGTCAAGGGTAGACAAAGCAATGGACGTCTTGCGGACAGACCACTCTGCTGTAAACGGCGTCGAATGGTACGCGCAGACACTGGATGATGCGTTACAGACCGCATGTGCTGTGCTATGCTTCGTGATGTGACTGAGCTATCCGTCACTGCCATGCGCACAATTTGCCTGTCATCACGTGAAGTGGTGCGCTGAGGTGGATGCGATCGAACACGCCGGTCCGTCGTACCCTCCTGCATCCAACGATCACATATCTGTATTACAGTTGTTTGTTTTTGTCCAACACGACTACCGATTTCCCTGAAAGATAATCCACAATCTCGGTAGGCCACTATCCTTCCTCTGTCGAACTCGGATACTTGATCAAAAGATGATCGCTGTTTTCGACGAGGCATAATTGATCGTTTTTTTTTAAACCACAAGAAAATCACAATTCCCGAACTTGAAATCATCGAAATCTCCAAGCCTTATATAGCGCTTTGAAGTGGCGCCACAGGCACGCGTGATGTGCGTCTGCGCTGAAATTCTAATCATTTGCATATCTCACCTCCGCTAATGCATGTTGTAAATTCCATGTTATTTGCATGTTTCCTTCAGGGTGTTGCATTTACAGTGGCCAGCAGTGTAATTTATTTCTAAATCAGCTGATGAAAATAAAGATGTGATATACAGTAAGTGATGGTTACAGGATCAAAACGATGATCTTCTCTAAGGGCCTGTTCACATAGGAGTCCGTTGCGTTGCGTTAAAGGAAAGATGATGTTGAGACGAAAATAAACCAATCATAGGCGTTAAAAATGTCGTTGCTAATCTTTTGGAGGTTTGTCATCGGTTAAATATACACTGAAGTGCCACTGAATTAGGGATACCTACCTAGTAACGAGTTGGGCCTCCTCTGGCCTTGATAACGGCTGCCACATGATGAGGCATAGATTCAACAAGTTTCTGGAAACGTTCCACGGGAATGGCTTGCCAAATATTGGCTAAAGCTGTCCATAATTCAGTAAGGTTCTTTGGTGCTGTGTGATGGCCTTTCACGCCTTGTTCCAAAACATCCCAAAGATGCTCAATAGGATTTAAGTCTGGGCTTCTAGGTGGCCAATTCATAACAGAGAAGTCAGAGGCATTCTTATCCAACCAGCCAGTAGCCAACCGGGACTTGTGAGAGGTACAGTTGTCTTGCTGGAAAACTCCATTACCGTGCGGATAACAGAACAGCATAAACGGATGGAGGTGATCACCCAGCAACTCTACGTACCGAATTGCATCGAGGGAGGTTGGTACACGCACCAAATATCCCAAACTATGTCACGAAAAAACACCCCAGACCATGATTGAGCCACCATGCCCTTGTATAGTTCCAGCCAGGCATGCAGGATCCATGGCTTCATGAGCCTGACGCCATATTCTCAGCCTCCCGTCGGCGTTAAGTAGTCGGAATCGAGACTCATCACTGCATGCTACTCGTTTCCAGTCCTCTACACTCCATTCTCTGCGCTCTCTTGCCCAGGCAAGACGTGCAGCCCGATGGCGAGTATAGAGCAATGGTACTTTTGTAGGTCGACGGCTCCCGAAACCCATACGGTGAAGCGAGCATTGCACAGTCCGTTTACTGACTGTTCGACTGGCACCGTCATTAAACTGGGTGGTAATTTGAGCTAATGTTTGGCTTCGCTGGCTACGTACAATACGCCTGAGCCGTCTCTCACCACGCACTATTAAGGCTAATTGTCCTTTGCAGTTTGCCTGATCGCTAGTTTTTTCCCACCATCCATGTATTCTTGGTATACTCTTGACACTGTCGACTTTGAAAATCCTAGCTGTTTGACGATTTCGGAAATTGAATGGCCCATGCGTCGCGCACCTACGATTTGTCCGCGATCGAAGGCGTCTAAATCAGGCAGTTTACCCATACTGGCAATTCCAACAACTAATTCAGAACAACCACAGTACGCACTATATATGCAGTTACCACTGCGCCCTCACTTGCACATACATGATGCGCAGCGCTACACAATTTGCATAGGCTTTGCTATCCCTAATTCAGTGGCACTTCAGTGTATTTCAATACTTAACGCTACGCAACGGACTCCTATGTGAACAGGCCCTAATGCAGTCAAATGTGTCCGTTGAGATGGGTTCCCAGTTGAATTCGCCAAACAAAATAGCCTCGAGTCTGGGTGTACCCTCGATTAGTTTCTTCTGCAGAGCGGATGACTGCGTGGAATAAAAAAAATGATCTGGATGATCAGGACAGAAAATCTCTCCTTGAGGCATATTATAAAAACAAGCTTATCTGACTTAAGCTTATATATCTCTTCTCGAGAAACCACGCTGACTTTATATTTCGGTGAAACGAGTCCTATTGGGCTCTCGTATATCAATCATGACCGCTGGCTGGAGTTTTGCTTCTCAGTTCGAGAATTAACAGCTAACTAACTGTTTCCAAAAGTTCCTCTCCTGGTCTCTGAACTTGGGGCCACCGTCGAGAGAGAATCTCGTATATTTTCCCACTGATTCTTGCAACAGTGATGCCAGATCTGAGGCTTTTTATTTGCTGAAACCGCGCGTGCCAAGATGTTTACAATTTTGCATCCCTGAGCCTTAGGGGCTCTCCTGCGTTATTACACTGGTGAAAAGAGGCGAACCGTTTGAGAATTGTCATTTCCTTCGGGCTGGGAAAGATTTTAATTAATTGGGTGAATTAATTTAATTCGTCACAAATTTCTCACATCTCTTGGTTCGTTCATTTGGTAAAATTAGGAGTATAATGTTAGGAGACCCGAGTTCAGATCTTTGACCTGGCAGTTGGTGATCGATCTGGCAGTCGGTGATCCAAAGAATTACCGACTCACAGTGATTCGCTTTAAAAAGTAATTCATCACGAATTGACTAAAATTCCTGTCTAGAAGAATTTCAGCATCGTAGGGTGATAAAAAGAAGAATGCACACGCTAACATCCCTAGTCGGTGGAACCAAAAGGAGATAGTGGGAAATACATAACAGAATGCTTTGAAAGCGACACTTCTACTAATCATCGGAATTCTTCAATGGATAAGAATATAGGCTTCGAAGTTTGCAAGCCGTGTTTGGTTCCATGTTTTGGTTGACAGTATTAATAAATTCGTATAATTATTATTTTTTCGTGTTTTGCACCTGCAGTATTCAACCGAAAAGCCGAGGAATGTAGAAACAGATTAAGTAACTTGAAATTAAACCTCATGAAGAGGAAAATTTCAATTTTTGGATTGACCTTAAAAGATGAACATTCTGCTATTGTAAAAAAAGCAATTGTTCTATCGTTCAATTTTTCAGTTCTAATTTAAGGAAATAATAAACGATACAGATTTAAAACTGGTTAAGTAAAAATTGAAAAAATTCCTCTCTACTACTTTACCCGGTATAAGAAAAAAAAATCTCTAGAGTCACATCGCTCACATCGCTCAAGTATCACATTAAAAAAAATTATTCCAAAACATAATTTTATTTAAACTATTACGTCATTTTTTGGTGAATCTACACATTAATTAAAATTATAAATTAATATAGTACCTGTTTAATAAATTTATTGAAAGTTGCATATGATTCAAAATAATTAATACGCACTATATATAACTTTATAACTACATAAAATGACAATTATATTCCTTTACATGAGCAAAGTAAAAGGATTCAGAAAAAATTCTCTTTCCCAGAAATCGTTAATTGTATGAGAAGTAAGTCCTTATACGAGTAAAATATATAGAGATATTTCCGACTGAAATTTATAGGAGCTGGCATGTTTAATGATCATTGGAGACAGGGAATGTCATATAACTAATCAAAATAAAAGAAGAGTGGGTCTGAAGTAATATACTTTGCTATGTATTGGCACCCTAAAAGAAATTGCTATCACAGCAAGAAATATGATGAATTTCACCGCGTTTGATAGACTCCCGGTGATTAAGGGGTATCATTTATTTCTGAATCCCTGATCTATAAAGTTCAGATGTGGTTAATGCATAATATTTGTAAACAGAAGATTAAAATAGCAAATCTTGTGGAAATTGAAGTGAAAAGAAAAATATTTTTAAACATTCACTATAACGTGTAAAATACTTTATTTTATTCCAAATTTTGACGACTTCTTTATGCTTTCGAGATTTAACATGAGTTATTATTTTAATCGTTATAGTAAACTTTTAAAAACATTCCAATTTTCGAACAAAACTTTTTTATATTACATAATTAAGATCTGTTTTGATTTATTTTACACCTACATAACTCAAAGGTAACATTCTTTTTACCGCTCGCGTAAAAATCGTTGTTATTTTCAGATATTAATTTCTCCTCATTGCTGAAAAACAATATTTATGCAATTGAGAAGCATTAACTAAAAGACCTCATTAAATTTTCCCTTTTTTAATTTTAAATTTGAAACTATATCCTTAATGACCCGGAATTTGTTAGAATGGCAAAGATCAGTCGATTTGTTGTATAACGAGAAGCTATAAGTTATCTGAAACATCTACGTCTAGCTTCAGCTAGATTTCTCTAATAATGTAAAGGAAACCCTTAGAAATAATAAGGATTTTCTCTTACCTAAATGTAATTCTTTCCTTACGGAAGGTCTAATTCCCTAACTTCATAGCCTAATTGTTTAATCTTTTTTGTCTTTTTTGTCCCATGAAGCTCTGAAATCAACTACAATTCCAGATAGAATCTGAAAAGGAAATGTTTAAGCCTGTCATTAGCTAAATATTTTTGTCTGCAGATAAAGTACTAGAATAGCGTAAAAAGAATGTTTCTCAAGAATAACATCCAATTAGCGTATAGCGTTCACCAGTTCTTTCTTTGTGTCCACTGCGGGTATATCTTTCAGCGACTTTCAGCACACTCGAGACGTCTTATTGTTTGAAATTTTTTTAGCAACTTAGCAAAACTTTTCCGGCTTACGAATTCTCTGATTTCCATGACAAGTGTCGTTTTTGCTGGTGAAGCCTCAATTTCACCATGACAATACCGTTTAAGTCTTCTTTCGGTATGTAAACCCCTCGGTAAATCGGCGTTGCGTTTACTGTTTCAACAAGTCTTTAGCTAAACTTTAGGATCTATGCTGGTATTTACCTCATCCTTTGAGCAGTGATTTTTTGCTATTACAAGTGTATAGAAGTTACTTGTAACGGTATTGAGTAGGACTCAGAACATATCAAAATATAGCTAATTTGGAGAAAAGAGGTCATTTACTAAGTTTCAAGGCTCAGGTTATAAGATTATAAACATGCAATGATATGTGTTTAATATCATCAAGCATTACATAACTTTTATGTATTTCGTTTGCATTACTTAATATGTTAATTTTATTTTATTTAATCTCGAAATTTTTATATCATGCCCAGGCTAATGTTTTATAAAAAAAATACAAAATTATATCATGTAGATGAATTTGTTAGGTATTGTAGATTTTCTTTATAAATCATTATGTTCTTATGCAATTAATTATATTTATCCGACAGAATGACTTTATCTCTAGTTTTGATGCCTATTCTGGTTATCCGAATCATTTTTGTTCAATTTTTTATGCTTAGAGCTTGTATAATCTGAAAATTCTCTCGTCCAAAGTGTTTTTCTTTCATGGAAGTAAAATTTGGCAGTCTAGAATATTAAACTACTTATTGTCTCAGTTAGAATTTATTTTTTGTAAAAAAAAAAAAAAAAAAAAAAGAAGAAGTTGACATCTTTCACAGAAAAATGTCAGCAAAAGAGCAGCAAACATATGTTTTCCGCAAAATGCTTTGCTCATAATATGATTTGTCAGAGACTACGTCTTGAACATTAATGGGTTGTTTATTATGCATGTCAATCATCTTCGCGTATCCGGCAGACATTCTTTATTCTGTTTGGAACGTCAAACTAATAGATGAAGGTACAGAGATTGTGACAGAGTAAAATGCCACTATTTATTTGGGAGAATTCCTCTTCCATGTAGTTTTTTATTTATAACAAGTAACCCATTACTTGATTTAGTCATATATATTTGACAAAAATTTATAACAGCAGTAGATTAATTTATTATTAATTTATAAAATTATTCCAGAACTTTAGTACAGATCATACACGACTTATCCTATAACGCGTTAAGCAGTATATTCTTTAATGAAGATATTTCTTAAACAATTCTTCTCGTTACTTAATCTTGATGTGACTAGCAAGGGAAATTTTTATGTTATAAATGTTTTATTTTCTCCAATGCGGCAGACGGTATTCTTGGACATTATCCTTACCGCCATATGGCACCGCGTATTTGCTGGTCAAATTTCTGGGAGCACCGTATAGGTGGACCAGCATAACCCCCCCCTATGGGCCGGTCCCGTAATTTTGAACCCAGTCAAGTGACGAGACCGGAACACTTGACCCCGCACCTCCAGAGGTAAGTTTGAGAACTTAGACGACATTGCAGCCACGACAGATTTTATGTGCACCAGCCGCCATTAGTGTACATGGTGGGGGATTTGTCAGCGACCGGCATTGAATCCGCTACCCTCAGATCACTGGATCGACGCTTTTGCCAACCGGGCCACCACGCCCCGAATATTATAAATGTAAATGAGGTGATTTCTTTAAGTAGAATACTTTTCAGCTAATTTAATTTGGGCTTTAAGACGATGTAAACTCAGACCAATGAATTTATATAAGTTTTCTTTCTCTCACTCTGAGGGCTAAATGTTTAATTTTCTAATCGTGGAAGATTTAAGAAATCAACACTTTGTCCGCATATCTTATTCCTTTATTGTACTTCGCACCTTTGGTTAAGAAGACTGAGTCATATTTTTTTCAATTAATTGTATTTATCAAACAAAAATTAGCATTCATTATTTTATTCTTTTGAATTTGAAATTTTAGACTTTATAATGGGACAGTTTGTAAATTTTTATTACTTTTAAAGAAGAAATATAATTACAAGATAAAAAGAACTTTTTATATACCATGTTTTTAAATTTTCTGTTGAAGCATATAAACTTGACAATTCTATGTATTAATAAATACTTTTTAAAAAGTTTTGATGAATTATCCCATCAACTTGAAAGAAAATGAAGTTAATTAGAAGTTAACTTGCGTTTAACTTTTCGTTCCCGTCCCGGCCTATAGATGGCTGCACCAGTCTACAAAAGAAAATTAACTGAAAAAGAATTAAATTCTGCTTAAAGATGGCTAAAAGTATTAAAATAATGCATTGTCATCGTGTTCTGAGCTATTCTAAAAGTTTCAAATGTCTAGCAAGTCGGGAAGTTAGTTAAAAATCGCAAGATTTGTACCAGACAAACACACACACACGCACACACACACAAACAAACAAACAAGAAAGCGACTTAATAAAGACATGGTAATTACCATAATTCTAATTTTTATAGAGTGTCTGACATTTAACTTTTACTTACTCTTTCAGCGGATATTACTTTTTCATTATGAAGTACACCTTTTCTACACAGTAGGAAATGATTACTCCGAAGTCGTCTTGTGTATAGTTATTAAAATAGGATCCATAGTACTTGAAAATTAAAATTTTCTTTTCAGTGTTTTACAATATTTCTTATTAACTCTTATTAAAAAAATGGGACATTTAATGATCCTTATTTCCCGAAGCAATTCAACTACGTTTGTAACTCATTTTTCAAGTACTTCACGTATTTTTAACATTGAGAAGTTTTTTACAAACCATAATATAAGAAACGATGAAGAGTTTGGGAAATATCGACAAATAGTCACTATCCTGATTTTACTAAAAAGTATAAGAAGCCTAACTACTACAAGCAGAAAATAAACCAGTGGGAGAGTTTGGTGTTATTAGTTACGTTCGGTAGAAAAATATGGAGTTCAATCATTTATCGAACGCAACTTTTACAGAATCGAACGCAACTTTTACAGAAACGATATTGCGTGTTTGCTATCTAAGGTAGAGGAGAAGGTGGGATTATGGACCCTGCATTTATTATGGACCCCCTTAATATCTGCCCTATGCGCAGGTGCAGCCGCTAATTATAGCTGTGATCTAGAGCCCCTTGGGGCCTATAATGGATAGTCAAGGTCATTGACCCCATTTCACTCACAAATGACGTCCTGTGGCCAATTGTTTGCTTTTCGAGTTTTCAAACATTTTCTGAGGAAAGTAAAAGTAAATATTTTACATATCTACTATTATGTTTTGTAAAAACTAATTCCTGTGCATTATTCTACACGACATGAAGTTGCTTTTAAGGTAGTTCGAAATTAAATTCGATGTAACTCATAATATAAAAATCGAGTTTGTTTCCAAGATGGCGTTGTTTGAAATATGGACCCCATGGGTGCTGGTATTATGGACCCGGGTCCATATTACCAACAACCGGTTTCAATGATGTAATAATAATGTTTCCATGAGAAAATGCGATTCCACATATGATTTCATTGTGATACATTCTATTTTCATGTTTTGTAATCCTTTTCGGTTATTCTAGAAGCTAAGAATGCAAGTTGAGAAGAAAGCTCCCGCTAGCAAGGACGGTGTAGTGCGCAGAAGAAGTTGGGATAAGGTGAAGATGGTTGAGGCTATCCAGAAGCTAAGATGCGGAGAAATGGGACTAAAGGAGGATGCCAAATTGTTTGGTGTATCAAGAATAACTTTTAGATTGTTGGCATCACAAGTGGATAAGCCAGCAGCAGATTTGGTTATACAAAAACTAGGGTTTGGTTTAAATTTGGAGCGCTACGGTCAACTTTTGTTTTTCAAGGGCTAATTAGATCGAGACCTACAGTTTAAAACCGATTCCGAACGGCTACAAACATCCATGCTATCAGTGGGGCTCGAACCTACAGGATCTGAACGAAATGCCAGTGCCCTAGCCATTTGTCCATCACCTGACACAAAAACTAGGGAAGAAGCCTGTTATACCAGATTACACTGAAAAAGAGTTAGTGGCCTATTTGCTAGAGATGGAGTTGGTATTTCACAGTCTCACTCGACAAGATGTGGGGAAATTGGCTTTCCAATTGGCTGAACGCAATAATATCTTCCACACTTCCATAAACGAAGCAGCAGGGAGAGACTGTCTAAACCGATGCCTCACTCGTCAGACAAATTTTGATCACAAAACCTACAGCGACGTCATATACACGTGCAGAAGAATTCACACATGAGCAGGTGGCTGGGTTATTTTTATTTGCTGGAAGGCTTGTGTTCTGGGAATCATTTCCAGAATCTTCAATGTAGATGAGACTGGTTTAAGTGTGGTTCAGTCAAAAGTTTCCCAAGTCATCGGTTTGAAGAGAAAACGTTAGGTAGGAGCTCTGACTACAGTTAAACGTGGTTCTCTGGTAACTGTGGTTTGCTGCATGAGTGCTGTGGGAACATATTTTCCACCAATGATGATATTTCCTCATAAAATCTTAACGGATCAGCTTATAAATGGAGTCCCATCCGGAGCAATTGGAAGAACTCATCCCTCTGGGTGGATACAAGCCCATATGTTCACAGAGATGGTCCAGACCAGCAAGAAGCATCGTGCATCTTCTGTGAAGGTGCATTCAAAGATGACACATGAGGAGAATTTTGGATTCGGTGTGTTCATACTGTGTGCACCGGAGCTGGAGCCGAAGCTGAAATTTTTATTTTTTGACTTTTGTCTCCAAAATTGAAGTTTTTTTTATATAGATAATATCTGATGATCCATCTGTTTAATAATATATTATCTTTCTTTCACTTTTCCATAAGAAAACTTTTCTCTTTTTTGTTTCCAACTGTTTATTAAATAGATAAATGATTTTTTTGGTAAAAAAGGTGGGGGCCCATATTACCCTCCACTTTCGGTCACCTGCAAGTTTTGACTTTTTTCACTTACGTGATTGTATACATCTTAAAATGTGATTTAACGGCAAATCCACTTAAGGATGTTTAGATGATGAGTTATGGAAGAGGTCAGAGCCCCAAAATATGAAAATCAGTCTTTTGTATGACCACAGTGAGCCAAAAACAAAAGGGAGGTCCATAATCCCACCTTCTCCTCTAACAGTATTAATCAAAAGAAGATATTTGGGTCAGACTGGTAGAGATTATTTTGTATTGTATAGATTGCCCTGCGATGTCTTGTTAAACAAAATAAATTGGTGAATAAAATAATTGTTGCAAACATTGCTTATTCTGTATTGTATAGATTGCCGTGCGATGTCTTGTTAAACAAAATAAATTGTTGAATAAATCAATTGTTGCAAACAATGCTTATTCTGTATTATACAGATTGCACTGCGATGTCTTGTTAAACAAAATAAATTGTTGAATAAAACAATTGTTGTAAAAAATGCCTATTCTGTATTGTATAGATTGCACTGCGATTTCTTGTTAAACAAAATAAATTGTTGAATAAAACAATTGTTGCAAACAATGCTTATTCTGTATTGTATAGATTTAAATTGCCCTGCGATGACTTGGTAAAGAAAATAAATTGCTGAATAAAACAATTATTGCAAACAATGCTTATTCTGTATTGTATAGACTACCCTGCAATGTCTTGTTAAACAAAATACACTGTTGAATTCCTTAAACCTCAAACTAACCTCTAACCTCCATCATCGATGAGATATGTTGGAACTATGTATGAGAAAACCAAGAGACAGGAGTTAAAGTATCTGTTATTAAAACTCTTTTACCGGACTCCTAAAACCAGGAGTGGTATGGGGTGGGGTTCTGATGCTTATGAAATTGTCGAGAAACAACTGACTTATAGAGTTTCACTATCAAATGCAATTTGAATTCTTAAATCTTTCTTTTTCTGCGACCTAATATAAATTTGAAGTTATTTCAAGGAGCTGACTAAATTAGTTAAAATATACTTGTCGTGGATTACGACATATAAAAAAAATAGAAAAGGTGCAGACAAACCAATTAACAAACGGAACGGAAAATGAAACAGTGAAATGACTCCAGACGATACAAGAAGAATGTCGTCGGGATACGGTATGTTAGAAGTTCGAAAAGTGCAGACAAGCCAATTAAATCGAACAAACGGGGGTAAAATGAAAAAATTGAAATGGCGCCTGTTATACAAACGACCGGATGAAGAAGAAGGAATTAAAAAGCAACAGTTAAGAGACGAAACAGCGAGGGGGCTACATAGAGGGGACATCGAGATGAAAAGGGAATTGTTGGCAAAGAGAAGATGACCCCACACATAGGAGTTGTTCTGGGAAAACATGATCCCTAGAAAGGCAGGGGTGAGTCGAAGGCGGAATTGTTTTAATATGAAACGCCCCTCACTCTGAGGGGTTTAAAGAAATAATTAGGTGGTAAAAATTAGCGAATCGAAGTGGAAGTGAGAGAAAAGGTTGAACATGAGAGACGAATGAAAATGTAAAAGAAGGGGCGTTGAGAAGATAAAAAATAGAGAGAGTGAGAATAAAAAAAGATATGTTTGATTTTGGCACTCAGACTCATCACACGGATATAGAGTAGTAGCCTCGTAAGTGAGAAGTTTAAAAAGAGTATATGGGAGATTGCGCCCAGACTTAGCACATCGCTATAAGCCTGCAAGCCAACGATGAGAGGAGAATAGATGAATAGTGGAGCCGAGAGAGATTGCCTGACCCCTGAAAGCTAGCGATGAGAGGAGCATAGAGGAGTGTCGGAGCCAAGATAGATTGCCTGACCCCTGCAAGCTACCGATGAGAGGAGAATAGTTGAGCTGCGGAACTAAGATAAATTGCCTGACCCCCACAAGCCAAAGATGGAGAACCGATACTGCCGTTAAAGCCCGCTTCTTCCCGCGCCATATAGCGATTCTGATGACTGCGTTCCCCAGCGAAAGTGAATCCTGATGAAAGATATCCCAATCGATGCACGTGAATATGCCGGTTTCCCTTCTGCAGTCTGCAAAAATGGAGGTAACCTTTCATTACCTATTGCCAAAAGTCAATAAATCCCCGAATCCTATAATATAGGCTAAAGTTAAGAAATAATATATATTGCGTACTGAAATGAAATCAATTTAAATAAGTGAAATAGTACAATTAAATAATCCCTTGATATAATGAGTGTTTCTTTAGGTTGATAATTATCAGTAATATAATTGAATGTGTACTAATATATGTGTTATGTTAATAAATTAATGTATTGTTTAGAATTCAGAGTAATGGTATCATTGCCTACTACTATACTAAATCACGACCACCCAATTAAACCTACCACAATACTGATGATTGTTAGGAATTATTACTTAATCTTTGTGTCTTTTAAAAAAGTTGATAATGATGTAGATAAAATGCACTTTAACGGTGCTCAGGAACATTCTTTACAGTCTGCTATCATTGTCTTTCTACGATCATTAAGAATATTTAAGAATAAAGAAAAATAAAAAGAACAATACTTTAGAACAGAGAAAAATAAAAAGAACAATATTTAAGAATACAGAAAAATAAAACGAACAATTCACAAAACTTTCCAATTAGTTATATAATATTCCAATTAGTTATATAATATTCCAATTAGTTATATATTCCAATTAGTTATAGTTATTTATTTTGTTAATGGAATTTATAATAATGCATCTGCGATGCAGTGGGAATTAATTTTCAATAATAAGCTGGAATTTACTTACCAAAAATGATAGTTGAATAGTATAAGGAAATCCATTAGTTTTTTTGCCATAAATATGTTTTAAATAAAATGCTATAATGTGATTTTACAAATAAACCTGGATGTTCCGATTTTTAAAAAATAATTGGAATTTCTCAAAAAAATGAATGAATAGGATAACATAGAATAACATAGAATAACATAGAATAAATAGCAAAAGCGTTAAAAAGAGAAATTCCACCATAAATCATAGAACAACTAACCAAAAACAATCAGAAAAAAATTACCCAAAATGCATCTGTCTTTACAATGATATAATAAATAAGAAAAATTCCATCAGGTTTAAAGCAATAAATATATAAACAAATTATTCCAAAAATTCTTAAAAATCAAGAAAGAAATTTACCAATTTAAACATTAATCTTTAAGCTATTAATTCTAATACATAATAAATATTTTTTTAAAACACAAGCAAAAACAATTTTACAGGTGCTGCCATCTTTTGACAGAAAGGTGAAGCAATGCTGAACAGTCTTTTTCTAATTCATATTTAATACTTAATTTAGGAGTCTTGCTGTCCACAGCATCTGTCTTAATCAAGACGTAATACATATTCTAGATCAAATGCATTAGCAATCAGCTGCAACATTCACCATTGCGGGCAACTATATGCCCTCGAAGTTAAGATCTTTTATATTTCGGTGCCCATTAGGGTTATCTGGATTAAAAGTTTGGATAAACGTGGTATAGATTGATTTTGGCATTCTATTTACGAGGTTTTTTTTATGTATGTTTATTTTAGAAAGATGTGACATGAACACATACATCCAGCAGCAAGGTACCTTAGACGTGATTGTACAATTTAAGTTTTATTCTGCATATTCAGCATACCTTTTCAGATCCATTTCAAGGGATTATTGGTTAGTTTCTTTGATAAAGCGAAGCAGTGGCAATCTTTTCAGCGAATCCCAACTTCTGGGGATTGTAATATCATTACGAATAATAAAAATGAGTTCTAAATTATTATTTTAATACTACGTGATCATGATCGAATGAAAAATAAAAAATAGTAATCTGAAGTCACAATTCAAATTTGATTTAAATCAAGTATGTGTTAGGTCAATGAGAAGGCATTGATGACAAATTAAAATTTTAAATTTATTTTTTCCCACGTAACATACATTAGAAGTAAAACGCAACAACTTGCTAACATAGAATATAATTGAATCTTCAGAGTAATTCAGATGAAATGCAATTTAAATACAGATCCAATCAGGAAAATTCTGTTGCGCAACGACTGTTAGGTAGAAGCAGAATCCCCGAGTATGAAGTTTTTAAAGTTTTTACGAATGTCTGATAGTCAGTTCACTAAATATTGCTCACCGGTGGATTCTTTTATTGAGGTGAAGAGTTTTGAATTAATTAGAAGAGGACGATTACTCTCGTAATGCTTTCTTAAAAATTAACAAATCCTTATTTTCTGTCAGAATATTACTTGCACAGAGTCTTCTTTTAAACGACTGTAGAGTTAACCAATTTGTAGTCCATTTGTGAACGAGCGGTCAACATCAGACTACTATGATTGAGTGTTAATTTAATATTGGACATCAACTTCGATGTTTCTAGGTAGGTGTTTTCAAAATTTATTAGGCCTTAGAATACGAGTCACTATGCTGAGGCTGAAATATAACCTAATTTATAGACTGAATATTACGCCAATCTATGTAAATAAAAGAAAAACTTTGTCTGTCGGTCGGTCGGTGGAACAATTCCGGGTAGACCGTTTCCGGTATGCCATCCATTTTGAAATTCGGCCATGTTTGAAAATGTCTAAATCGATGTATTTGTTTTATGAAAGTGCATAAACGTTGCATATTTGGAAAGAGCTTTAAAAACTGATAATTTTTTCTCCTTACACTTATTCTGTTACTTTAATAGTTTTAGAGATATATCAATTCTAAATGTATACTCCACCAATCACAATTGGCCATACAAAACGTAATCCGCCATGTTTTTAAAGTTAAAATGGATGTATTTTTTTCATGAAAGTGTATACATTTTACATATTTAAAAAGAGCTTTAAAAGTTGATAATTTTTTCTGCCTACACTTAATCTGTTACTTCGATAGTTTTAGAGTTATTTGGATTCTAATGAGGTGTCTCCTGTAAGATCATCCGTCTTTGACGATGTGAACAAAGCATGATTCATTCACAGCGTGATTCTCACTAAAAAAAGAATCACTGAAAAGAAATGTTTCATCGTGTGTCTAATTTTTAATTTTTTTTCTGTTTTTCATACTTTTAATTCAAACTTTTAATCATAAATAGATCATTTGAAGATATACTGAATTTTTGGGGATTTTTAGCAATTAAGAGTGAAAGGAAATTTAAATTCAAGTGAACTGTGATTCGAGTGTCAAGTGATTCGATAGCTGGGCGTAGCCCGGCTAGTTAGAAATAAATAAAACGGATATTACAATAGGATAAAAGTTACAAGTGACGCTCTGAGGTCACAAATATCTTGTTCAGCAATGGAAGGGTGGTTAAGGCACTTTACATCACGTAGTCTTTTCAGCGAGGTGTAAAGTTTAAAACTACTTGAGCTAGGAATATTGTCTTGTGTCGCTTTGTTAGAGACCTCGTTGTGCTGAGATAACAAAGATTTAATTCAACAAGAGAAGAGAAGTTAAGGTCTTTAATATCACATAATCTTTTCAGCGAGATGTCAAGTTTAAAACTGCTTAGGCTAGGTATATTGCCCTCGTGTCGCTTTATGGGTATAAAAATGAATAAGTTAAATATAAGTGAATAAATAATAAGGAATGGAATAATAAATTATTCGATGAATATGACATGATAATGGTATAAATGAAAATAACAAAGACATTCAAGGTCACAAAACTGTGATGGCTAAAAAGTTTTAAATCAGGAATTAAAATAAACAAAAATACTAATTTGTCTCGCATTGAACAGTTTCAGTTATGGTATCAAAGCTTGAACAATGCCAGAAAAGGAATTACATAAATAACTCAAGTTCTGTAAAAGAAAACCATATAAAATATATTTTTGCCAGTTTTTAGTCATTTTTCATTTTATGAAAAACATACCTTTGGAATCCTTTTTGTACTGAATAAAAGGCTTCTTTTGTACTGAAACCTGATGTGCTGTGAAATGTTGCATGAAACAAAACAAAAGAGTTTTGCATAGTGATACAACTCTAGATCGTATGTATATACAAATTTCGAGAATAAAAAGAAAAATGCAGAGTTTCATTTTTGATATCTCCCAGGACATTCATCATAGAATTATGTACTTCAATTAACTTAAAAATCGAGAAATACTTCAGTGAATCTAAAGGATAAGGGAATAATGCCGATTGTCCTCAGAAGAGGATTTTGTCCGGATTTTCTCTTGACTAACTTCAAAGAGAGAGCCATCCGAAGAATGCAGCGAGAGGATTTGAAATCCTTTAAAAGAATTATTCTCGCAAATCTTCTGTTCAATGAGCTGGAAAATTTCGATTATGATATTTGTAAAAGTCATCACTTCTTTTTTATTTACATAATCGATAGCCTTGTTGCAGGCATTTGTTATAAGCAATGGATATTGCTTGCATGTGGATGAATTTTCAAGTCCCTGAGGCAAAATAAAAGAATTTGAATATGAATACAAGGAATAATTTCTCATGATGGAGGAAGAATTAAAATGAACATTCTTAGTGTTCATAACAAAAATACAACATTATTTTCTGTTATTTATTTTCTTCCTGTATTTTTTTAATATTTAAACAAACTTAAATCTTTGACTCGAATTACCTGCGCATTTTCTGAAATTCGTGTGTATCTCTAAATGGTATAAAAATTTAATCTTATTTACAAAAACATATCCCCTTTAATTTATATCTAAGAGGTCTGATAGAGTAACATATATTATCATTTGGAATTCAAAATAAAATGTTTAAAAAAATATTAAAATTACGTAGTTCTTTGTTCTGGTGCCTCTTTAGAAATTCTTTCTTTCAGTTAAGAAATGTGACAAGACTAAAATGAGCCTCACAGTGATTTTATGCTTCTTAACATTTAGATTTTGTACTCATATACATCGTTCTGTCTTACAACTCGTAGGCAAATTATTCTCCCAATTTGTTATTACAACGATGTTCAATAACATTTATATGAAGGCCCTAATTGAATAGTGGTCCAACTCCATTCTTGTTCATTTTGAGATACAGATTGAGATACGGATTACTAATGAGTGCTGAGAAATGACTGCTGAAATCCGATTTGTAATGCCCTCTGTTAACAGCAGAAATAAGCTGGAGGTGTACCAGTTTAAAAATAAGATAGAAATGACTTGTATGAACACGAGAGTGAGGCTAACTCCATTTTTTTTTAAAAGTGGAGTTGGACCACTATTCATATATTTCTAACCTTCATATATTTCTAACCTTCATATATTTCTAACACTATATGCCCTCTTTGCTATTCCGATAACATGGACGGTAAGCATAACATTTCCTGCTTTGTCTTACGAATGCTATTGAGGGACCCGAAATCGCATGAGAATTTTATCTCAGATGCTTTCCTTGTTTGTGTATTTTCTATATTTTGTTCTCCATTTCAGTTTTGTCTATGTCCCCTTTTTCCGCATACCTAAGGAGTTTATTAACAGGTTTCTGCATTAGAAATTAAAATATATACATATTTCTGATTGGAAATATGTAAGAATACGCAGGTTTGTATAGATTAAGAAAGTCGAAACATATTAATTTCCTTTAGTATCTCTTTAACTCTGTGTAATATAATCTTTACTTAACCATATGGTTAACATTGCTCTAGAGTTTAAATGTTGTTATATAGTAATATGCTAAAGAAGGAAGAGTTTGGAGAAGAGAAAATTTATGGTAGAAATTTTACTTAGAATGAAAGGAAATAAAAACCTCAGTACACATATTCAGTTTTAGTTGCACCCGTCGAACTAAAGTCTAAATCATAGAAAACGATCTTTACTTACAGTGTTTAACTGTCTTGAACAGACGTACACCATTTAACTTTAGTTCTATATTTACACAAGCTAATAAGTGATAATAATTCCATTTCGTAGATTCTCAAGTTCTTTTTGATTATCACAAAAGTTTTTTTTAAAGTTTTTCTGATGATTTTTCTTTTTTTGCCATTTAATATTCTCTTTGTCTATATCTATAGATGAGTTATTCGTTCTTCGTCAAAATTTCCTACTTCCATCTGGATCTCGAAGTTTGTACCTAATATTACGCAACAGCTACGAGCTGAATGTAATTTAAATTTGTTTGTGCGATTTCTTTACAGTTTTTTATATAAGGATCTTACAGCAAAATATAAAGAAAGTTTCATATTTTCAAATTAGGTACAATCTAGTAGACTCTAAATCCTGTAGGGATTAACAAATTGAGTATATATAATATCAATCAACTATCACAGTTTTTTTCTGGGGGGGGGTTAATTGGGTACAGATATTCAGCGATTACACAGGCCTGCAAAATTTAAGTCATAGAAAAGTGTTTGAAATGTAATGACTGAATTTTATATTACTTGGTGTTCTGATTTCAAATATGGCATCCGTTTTTCTCAATCACGTAAGGATTTTTCACAAAATGGGCTTGAATATATGGACAAGAAAGCCTACTGTACATATTCTGGGGAGAAGAAGGTCTTTTCAAAATATTTTTAAGTGTTTTATTTACGAATGAATTAATATATAAAACAATTGGAAATGATTTGCTAAATACATATTAATTAGAAATTATATTAATTAGAACATTTAATGGTTACCATTGTTTAATACATCCTGGATTCATATATCCTTAATGCTTTCTTTTCCTTTTTCTCTGAAACCTCGTTTTGGCACTTAGTCTGTTGTAGTCAGTACGCGGCACTTCTCTGTGTAGCATCCAACAGTAGTTCCCATCATATTGACTTTCCATCTACCTTGGTATCTAAGCTCCATCTCTTTGATATCTTGGTGAAATCTTTAACCCTGTTCTTCACAAATTGCACCAAAATCAGTAACTGCACCAAAACGGGAAAGTTGTCCGAATGCAAAAATTTAAAACATGAACTTTCAAACTCATTGAACGACCCAAATCTTTGAATTTTATCAACATGTTTTCCACGATAGATTTATAGTTGGGGTCCTTAACGTTCTCGAGGAATTTTGTGACGACTTCTTTGAAATCTCTCCAAGCCTCTTTTTCCCTCGAAAGGATTTTACTTTCAAACACTTCGTGTTTAAAAAGTTCCCGAATATCTGGACCTACGAAAACACCTTCCTTTATTTTTTCTTCCAACAGTCCTGGAAAATTGTTACCTAGGTATTCAAAGTACTCTCCTTCTTTTGATAGAGCTTTAACAAATTGTTTCATCAAGCCAAACTTGATGTGAAGTGGAAGCAACAGGACCTTCCTGGGATCAACCAAACTTTCTTTTACTACATTTTTGTTTCCAGGTGTTAATGCTTTCCTTTGAGGCCACTCCTTTTTGATCCAATGATTCATTTTATTCCGACTGTCCCATTCACACAAGAAGCAAGGGTACGTGGCGTTTCCTGCTTGTTGTCCAAGAAGCATGGAAAATACTTTTAGATCGGCCGCATATCATCCATCCCTGTTCTTTATATTTCAAATGGGTGAGAATCAAAGCTAAATTCACGTAAGATTCTTTCAGGTACACAGAATGTCCTAATAGCACTGAAACATACTTGCTGCCATTAGGCAGAAGCACTGCTTTGAGGTTTCTTTTTGAGGAGTCAATAAAGAGCCTCCACTCGTCCACGTCATACTGTATATTAAAATCCGCCATCTATGAAGGGATATTGCTACAGTAAACCAAGCCACTATCTTGAAAAAAGCATGGAACGAAATCTGTTTCTCTTTTTCTGAACCATGAGAAAGAGGTACCAGGAGCCAATAAGTTCTTTTGCTTTAGCCAAGAGCCTAAGAGGTCGGCAGATTCTTTAGATTGTTTCTTTTTTTCCGTTTTTTTCGCACCAGAGACAGAAAAATCTCCAGTTTTCTCCAGTAATGACGACTTATGACACTATATGCTCATCCCCTTCCTTAATTAACACAATCGATTAGTGGCTATGAAAATCAAAATTTTCAATTTGTGAAATTTTAAATTTTTTGAAAAAATGGTACGTCATGGAATTTTTTTACTATTTTTCCCGATATCAGCGTCCAAAAATCTATCAGTATCAGCTATTGGTTTCTAAACACTTTTTTGTTTGTAGGCCTGTGTTATCGATGATATTTTAATAATAAAAATTTAAATTATCTAAATCTCTCAACATATTGAAGGCTTTCTTCCTCCTCAAATATGAATAAAGTATTACAATAATGGTAATAAATATTTTTTCAATTTTTTTCATATTTTATCTAGTCTTATGAATTTCATTATACAGTGTCTCAGTCCAAAATATTTTATTCATTATTATTACCATTTAGTTCTTATTAATACACGGAAATAAAAAAAATGTATAATAAACGGAAGGCAATCACTGACCTTCAAATAAGGGCGGTAGATTTATTTTAAGTAACATGGTTAAAAGAGTGTGATACGAAGTGTCTGAATAAAACTATTACAGAGAATATAACGCGGTCGTGAAAATACTCTTTCATATTTGCTTGGCAGTTGACAACCACAAATATCACACTTCATTGTGTAAAGTTCTAGTTTCAGATGTGAGCATGTGAACTTCGATAATAAGGTTTCAAAACGTAATTTTTGCGTTGTGGAACATTACACAGACGGAAATATAGTGCATTTTTAAGGTATCTGCGTCCGATAAAAAGGTTGTTTTGGTGAAAAATTTTTAATTTTTTTATTTCTCTATTCGAAAGGTCAATCTTTTAGAATTCTAAAACTGCTTCACTTTTATTCTTATTATGATTGTATGAGAACTTATCGCAAAGTAAAAAAAAAAAGAAAAGCTGTATTAAACGACCAAAAGTAGCATATTAAAATGCATTTTCTAGAAAACTAATTTTTCAGTTACTTTTTGTAAACGAGAAAGTTAAAACTTTAACATGTTTTCATTATATTTCAATGAAATTTTACAATCGTGTTTCACATATTGCTAAGTATGTTTTTACCTAAAAGCTGAGCTGTATGTGTTAATTTAATCATTCTACAGGAGCCTGTACTTAAAAAAGATAATTTGTTTTACAAAAATCAGTGTTTTTTCACTTTTTTGGGGTATAGTTCAGTCATTTTTGGAAATATGGTAAAACCTTTACCTGAAAACACAGGTAAATATCACAGTAGTATACAGTACATAGGAAATTAAAATATATTTAATTGAATTCAGTGTAAGGTCTCTGGCGTAAGCAC